>APFE031392067.1:78929-178904 GCA_000404065.3 Pinus taeda
CCCTCATCCTCCTGTCTATACCACAATCCATATCCCGATGTGCCTCTGAGATAACGCAATACATGCTTTCCTACCTTCCAAAAGAGCTTGGTTGGCTTAAACATAGCTTGTGAAAGCTGGTTAACAACATAGCATATATCGGGTCGTGTATTGACTAGATACATAAGCAACCCCACCAACTGTCAATAAATAGAGGCATCCACTTCTTCTGCGAACTGGCATCCTCCTTCCTCCAACCTCCAGGAAGAGGAATATCAATAGGCTTGCAGCCATGCATGTTGAACTTCTCCAGTATCTCCCAAGCATACTTACCCTGAGAAACAAATAGTCCATCACTGCACTGCCAATTTTCCAATCCCAGGAAATAATGAAGGAGGCCCAAGTCCTTCATCTCAAACTCCTTAGCAAGATCATCCTTGCATGAAAGTATCAACAACTCATCACCTGTTAGAATCAAATCATCTACATAAAGTACAATGATAAGCAACTTACCCTCCACCACAATCTGGTATAGGTTAGGATTAGCCTCACTCTTGGAGAATCCAAGTCTGGTGAAATAACTGTCTATCCATGTGTACCAAGCACGTGGTGCTTGTTTCAACCCATACAGCACTCTCTTGAGCCTAGACACATGCGACTCGCTGCTGAAGATCTTGAAACCTTCGGGCTGTTCTATGTACACCTCCTCCTCAATGACTCCGTTGAGGAACACAGTCTTCATATCCATCTGATGAATGTGCCACCCCATCTGTGCTGAGAGAGCAAGAATCGTCTGTATGGAAGAATACCTTGCGATAGGTGCAAAGGTCTCCTCATAATTGATCCCCTCTATCTATGAAAAGCCTCGGGCAAAAAATCTTGCCTTGTACTTCTCCACACTCTCGTCAGCTGCCTGCTTAGCTTTGTAGATCCATCTCGAACCCACCACTGATTTCCCTTCCGGTCTTGGGACAATCTCCCATGCACTGTTTCTGACAATCGAATCATACTCTTCCACCAATGCGTCTACCCATGTGGGATCTTCCACAACTTCCTTGAAAGAGGATGGCTCAGTCACAACACATTTGCTCACAAGAGCCATGTATCCAGTGTACCGATCTGGTGACTGTCTCTGTCTATGTTGAGCTGTAGGTGGTCCTACAACCTTCTCTGTATCTTGAGCCAGTCGCTCAGCTTCTGTCAAGCGCTTTCGCCCTCTGATGGTTGGCGCTGCATGAGTGGTCTCTTCCACTCCATGAACTTCGTCCTATGGCTGATCCACGTCCTAAAGCTCATCTTTAGGAACTAATAGCTCCTCATCTGCATGTAAGTGTGGCTCCCTCTCAAGCGAGCACTTCATGGCTTTCTCCTCCTGAAATTTTATATCCCGTCGCACAATAGTCTTGCGACTGTCTGGAAAATACACACGATAGTTATGGGGCGTATTAGTGTACCCCACAAATATGCCAACCTCTACGGTTGGCTCCAACTTCTTCCTGGCATCCTTCGTCACATGCATGTAAACATTAGAACCAAAAATCCTCAAATGAGAAATATCAGGCCTCTTACCAAAATAAGCTTCCTCGGGTGTACTTATGCGAAGTATCCTGTGAGGATAATGGTTCTACACATATACTGCTGTATTGCATGCTTCCACCCACAAGACAAGGGGTAGGCCCTGATCATGCAACATCGCCCGTGTAGCACCCACGATCGTTCTGTTCTTCCACTCAGCAACCCCGTTTTGCTGTGGGTTATGGGGAGCTATGAGCTCTCTTCGAATCCCTTCTGCACTACAGAAATCCTTGAACTCGCCAGAGATGTATTCACCACCATTGTCACTCCTAAGAGCCTTCAACTTCTTCCCCAGCTCCTTCTTGACCAGTGCTTTAAACTCACAGAACTTTGAGTATGTCTCGCTCTTCTTCTGCATGAAAAAGATCCAGCACTTACGAGAGAAATCATCAAAAAAGATCACATAATACCTGCGTTTTGCTGTCGAAGCTACTGAGAAAGGTCCACACAGGTCTGTGTGAATTCTCTCAAGGATCGTCGTGGCGCGACTAACCTTCTTGTGAAAGGTGGCTTGCACAAAATTTCCCAAAGTACACCCCTTGCACTGATCTGACAGCGCAAGAGTGCCTTTAGGAAGCCCTATAGTGATTTGCTGCAGTATCTTCAAGGCTTCATGGTGAAGGTGACCCAATCTCTTGTGCCACAGCTCGTCATCATCCTGGCTCACCAATCCTTCTACCTTGCATGCCATTGCTGCACAGCCATCTACATGCAACTGATAAAGGTTCCTCACTCAAACCCCTATCTTTTGGGTTTCTCCAGTTGTCTTGCTACGCAGGAAAGCCTTTCCCTCACTGAAAACAACATCATATCCCTTGTTTTCTAACATCGCCACAGAGATAAGATTCTTCTTCAATCCTGGAACATGCATCACTTCCTTCAACACGAAGGGTTTACCAGACTCCCTCTCAAAGGAAATGGTACCGATACCGATCGCACTGCATCTACCATCATCGCCCATCTCGATGTGCACTCCAAGATCTTTCTCATCTAGATCAACAAACAAATCTCGATCTCCTGTCATGTGAAAAGATGCATCACTGTCCAAGAACCATACCGATCCCATCACACCTGATACCAAGCCTGCGATCAATGAAAAATCAAGCTCAAACTGCGAGGCTAAAGCCTCTCCCGCTGCAGATCCAACAACTTGCTTATTTTTCTTCTTCTGCAGATAGTTTGTGGCATAATGTCTATGCTGGTGACGGTGAAAGCACTTCACATTGGACATATCCTGCTTCTTGCCTTTCGCACTGGAATGAGAAGCTTTCTTGTTCTTCCCCTTCTTTGCTTTGGTAGCCAAAGCACAATTTTCTTCATCAGTTGCCCTTGATGAAGATCCGTCCTTGGTATTCCGCCTGATCTCCTCTTGCACAATATCTGACCAAAGTCTCTCCCATCTTGGCAGTTTCTCCCGACCGTTGACAAAGTCCTGATATGAATTCCAACTCTTCGGAAGACCAAGGAGAGCCAAGCTCACCAAGTCCCCATCATCAATAGTCACCCCCACACTTCCCAGCTTATCCCGGCATTGGGTGAACTTCGTGAGATACTTGGGAACACTGTCGTCTTTCTCACACTTAATGTTTCTGAGTTTATCCTTGAGCACCAACTTCCTCTGGTCGCTCTTGATTTGGAATAATTCTGTCAACACTTTCCACATCAAGAATGGAGAAGCCTTTCCATGCAGGCTGGATACAATGTGATCCTTCATGCCTCCAACAGAATCCTTCGACACTTTGCTGCCTTCTTTTGCCAAGCATCAACTTGAGCAGCATCAGTCGGCTTTGGGACCTCAACATCTATGAACTCCTTCAGCCCATTGTCATCTAACACCGCCTCCATCCTGTCTTTCCATGCAATATAATTCGAGCTGCCCTCAAGAGCATACTCCAATCGCAATCCGTTGAAAGACATTTCAACTTTGACACCAAGAAAACACTGCTGCAAATTCGAATTCCACCAACTCCAAACTCAAGTGCCTCTGATCTAGAATTTGTGAGAACAAGGTATATCTCGTACAGAGATTGACTGTATGGGCATTCACCAGATATCTCACCTTCCAAAGGAAGGATGAATCTAGAGGCTACCTGGCCTGATTACAGACTCTGCCTGAAGAAATAAAATGTAAACACTTTCTGAATAATAGATCTGATGATCAACTCTGCTCTGATACCATGTAGAAATTTTGAATAATATGTCACTTATTTAGAGATGTTATCTCGATTATTCACTATTGCGGATACATGCATAATACATAAGCTCCTCTACGTTGATCACTAATTCAGCAGCATTAAAAACAATGAAACATCAATCGCATGCACACATTAACACAATATGTAACCCGGGGAAAGCATACAGCTGAAAACCCCACACTATCTGTATATTATAATTATTGAGAACATGTAGCAATACATAGTACAATACTCCTCACAAGTACTCAGTACTATCTCCACCTGTTACACACAAAACTAGCTCAGATCCGAACAAGCCACAGGTTCAAATCTCCTCTGCTGCTTTGCCTGCCTCCAATGCACAATGCCAAGTGAAAATCACGTGAGCACAAGATATAATTTGCTTGGTATTGGCCCACACTGTGTAGTCCTCATTGGCATAACTCAATCCCATTGATTGTGCAAGATCTCATGTACAACTATAGTCACGACTGATAGCAATCTCAACCTCTAACACTTGTCTCCACTGAACTGTACATGCACTGAGTTAACTGATGTATTCTTCAGTTGCTTTATGAGTTAATAATTAGTGAATTAATTAATATTTAATTCACACAACTCATCACTAATGTATTCTTTAGTTAGACTAAAATACAACTAGTTTAACCAAGTCAAACTGAACACAACTCCATCAACTCCACAATCAACTCCACCAAACTCAACCATATGAGTTCTAACTGAAGTCTTGCATGCAATAGCTCAACTGACTCATAGGAAAAGTGTATTTCCTTCTAACAGCTGCATGTGCCACATCTGTAGCTCAAATTGAAGTGCTCCAAGAGAATAAGATAATGTTTATAGTCCAAATATTATTATGAGACAATAATATTCGACTGTTCTATATTTAGACTGGCTAGTCTAAAAATAGACTCCGCCCATATGTCTAAAAATAGAAGTCCATCTATTTTTTACCAACATGACCAATCATCCATAAACAACATCTTGCAACTCAGAGACCATGATCCATATGTCTAACAATAAGCATAGTCTAAAAATAGACTTTGCGCCAAAAATAGCCTGCGGGCCCACTTAGCGAAGGCGACTTCTTTCCACTAAGCTCCATCATCTTGTTGCATTCTCAACACTGAGAAGATATGTGGTGGTTGTTAGAGTCCTATAGTGATAGGATTCATAATTTTTTTAATTGGGTGAGTTTAAGTCTTGTAATATTGTACATATCTTTTCTTTCTGCAAATGTTTTCCATATTAAAATTAAAAAATGTAAAGAGGGTATGTCCTAAAAGAAATATCAAAGGACAAGAAAAATAAGAAAATATCAAAAAATGAAAAAATATGAACCCCATGTTATCACTCAGGTTGTTCCCCAAAAGATCTCAAGAAAAGGGAATACAGCCGAGGTAACCACTAACCAGTCTTTTAGCTGCAGATTCTAGCCAATCTACAACCACAGAGGGCTCTCTCTTTATGATTTAGATTTGTTTTGTTATATGCTAGGCTAGTTATGAAGCACAGGTTTTTGTTTGGTGTTTGGAAGGTGAGATTTAGTAGAACAGGGCTGCAAGATAAGAGAAGTACAGACCATTGGGTTAATGGAGTTAGTTGAAAATGAACCTCTGGTATGGTTTCTTAGGCAAAAGGAGGACTATAGAGCAAGATAATTAAACATAGAACAATCTTCAAGCTGGAATAAGATGAAATGAAGTCAGGGAATGAAAGGCAATCAAGAATCATTCATTGTGCTAACAGAGGGAAATTGAATAAACATTACCAAGGAGAATTTAAGAATTCCTTGATGATATTTAGAGTGAAAGAACCAGGGAGACAAGAGCAGTCAAAAATTCTTGCCTATGCTGGTCCTGAAGAAAACATAAAAATTAACAAGGAATTGAACACAGAGTACAATCAAGTAAATTCTGGGTTATTCTTTTTTCCTGCAATTAGAACATGATATATAGATGATAAATAAACATAGGAACAGTAAAACAAGGGTAAAAAGACTTATTGATCCATGAAGTAACATGAGAATTCTGCAATGTATTCTTTTGCCATTAATTCCACAACAGAAAATTCACCAGCAAAGCATTCCAACAATCTTTATTCAGAAAGTTTCTCAAAATTACAGCGCAGGTCTAGAATGATATTCACCAACCAACAACAATACATCTCTCGAGGAGGTATTTATAAAAAAGAGTTACAAAATATCTCATAGACAAAATATCAAGCATTAACTTCATCCATCTACTTCTTTAAAGGCAGTAGATGGCATTGAAAACCGAGCATAATCAATGCAGAAGTAACTTGCGTTGTGCTGGCTGCCTTAGGTGGTCTGATATATTTGACTTTTGGACTTAATAAGTCGGCTGGCAACTGTTTCTTTATCACGCGTTCCTGTGTTGCTGTCCTGGCCCTTCCATCTGTGCCAGATTTCTCTTTAATGCATTTTGGCGTGAACGCCTCCCTTGTTGTCTGCATATTTATGATAGGTGGCACGCACATTAAATTTGATTAAATGCAGACAAACAAAAAGGAATTAGTACCAACACTACCTTGGTAAAATCTCCAACATGCCCTGCCACCATTGTTTAGTTGGCAACTGGTGTCTTTGTAGTTTAATTAATGTCTCATCAGCTTCAGTATACCTGTAGTAATTGGGTTGGACTTCAAAAAGATGTGTCATCTCATGTTCAATGTAGAACAAATTTTCTAATTTGTCATATAAACTCTGTCCAGAGGGAGGTACTGTCTCTTCTGAAATTCTTGATGATGCTGTAATTTGATTGGTAACATAGGTATTTACCCTGTGAGCATACTCGTTAATGTGTTAACAGTCTCCCATTGCTGGTCAATAAGCTGGGTAACCCTTTGCTCTGCAACACTGCAAACTTTTCTCTGAAGGCATTTATTTCTGTCTGCATTTCTTGGCACTTTCTTTCTAAAGTTTGTACGAAATTCCTCATGGTCAGCACCTTTTTTACAGTCAAAATTGTACCTGTTCTGTCCTGAACATCTAGAGCTGCTAGCTGCTCTCTGGTGTGAGTATTCAAAAAATGAATTAGTTTATTGGCCTATTCGGGCTTGTTTGCCAATAATGCTCTAGCTTTTTGAGTCTCAAATTGAGCTATCTCTATCAATTCAATCTGGTCATGAATAGTCTGTATTGATGTCCATTGATCAATGATGGACTGGCCAATTTTAGTCCAAAAATTGTTTTGATTTCTGCCAGAGTTTTGTGAAGAGTAAGGTCCTTATCCAAGGCTTTTACCTTATTTTCCAGGGCCTTTACTTCTCTTGTTTTCCCAGCCACAGTTATTTTTGATTTATCATAATTCACCTCTATCTTGGCCAACTTTTCTTTGGCTTCTTTTAACTCTACCATTTGGAGTTCTAAAGCCTTTATTTCCTTCATCATCTCTTCCATGCTCAGGCTGGCATCTGGTATTGTTGTTGTTGTTGTTGAAGCTGAGGTACCTGTTGTTGATTCTGGGACAATGGGAGGGACTGCCGTTATAGTTGTAGGAGGAGCTGTTGTGCTTATTGTAGTTGTTTCTGGTGGCTGGGAGGCCAATTCTCCTTGTTTTCATTGTAATGCTATCTCCAATGCCTTATCTGTTTATGCCAATTTGTCATTCATCCTCATTAGCAAACTCATTACATCCTCCTCTTCTTTCTGCTGTGCAACTTCTGTGGTTTGAGGGTGCATTGTAATTGGTAGCTTGAGCTACTTTCTGAGGGCCGCACTATCTTCTTCTTTCTTTTTTATTAAGGCCTGAATACCGTTGGGGTCCTTGGGATCATGTCCCAGCTCAATGATAATTTCCTCCAAGGATATAATTATGTTATCCTTGGCTAATGAGGAGGCCTTCTCCAATTCCAATTGGGCAGAAGTATTGTGCAATGAATTCTGTAGTCTGTGAGCCAATAATGCTTTGTCTGCCAAGGTAGAGTATACCATTTCTCTGGCTTGTTTATGTAACTCAATCTGGTCCACTGGGTGGATGTCTTTAGAGAGAACTTCCAGATTGGTCCTAATATAATTAGCAGCTGACTGTGGCTGCTGCATTGTAGGCTTGAAGTGACTAAGGGTCATTTTCCCTTCTTGGATATCATAAGCTGCCATTAGCCTTTGTTGATTGGTGGGATCCATTCTCAGCAATTGATTATAAAGTTGGAACCTTACTGGCTCTTTCCTGGCCTTTATTTCAGTGAATTCTTTCTTGATATCCGAGCCTTGATTGCTTTGTTGCTTAGTGGATTTAACCTCCACACCGTGCTGCCTCTCTTGCTCTTGTTGATATGAACTAGTTGATGTCTCCAAAATTGGAGGAGCCTGCTGTTCAGTTGTCTCCTCACCCCTTAAGTTACCTGCTGTCTCTTCTACCAATTCTTCCTCAGAGTAAGGATTCAACTTTTACCTCTTTTCCCCTTGCTTTTCTGCTGACCCACCTGTAGGTGTCTCTTCTTGTCTGTCCCTTTTCTTGGCTCTTTCCTCATTGAGAGGAGTTTGTAACATAGGGATTTCAGGTACTTTTGTTTGTGTTTAAGGACCTTGCCCTTGACTTTTCTCCTTTGTTGTATCTGGCCAGTCTGCCATTGTATCTTGCTGCTCTGAATGCTGTACTTCCTTGCCTTTGGCTGTCCCTACAGGTGGAGTAGTCTCTTGGGCAGGTTGTTGTGAAGTTGTGGCAGATGATGTGCTTGCTCCAAGGTGCTGAGGTAGTGTGAAAGGGACCTGGTGTTTTCTCAAGCTCTTTCATTGGTTTTTCTAATTTCTCTTCTTCAGTAAGCTCTTGAACTAGTGTGCCTTCTACCCAATCCTGTTGATTAGAATATTGTTCAATCTCAGGGATTTTGTGGTGCACATATCCTGTAAGCTTATTTTTGACTTTTCTAAAACTTATGAAATGTTCAGGGTCATATGGTGACCAATGAAAACTTTGCTTCAGCATAAGTTGATCTCTTAATATCTTATCTGCTTCTTCCCAGGCTTCTTCCCTTTTATTGAAGATAAAAGGTCCCAATTGATGTCTTATCTTAAGCTGTGCTTTTTTCCTAGCCCCATAGAAATGAGTTAAGTATGAACTACTAAATTGCCAGTGGTATTCCAAGGAAAAGAGTCTCATAGGGACATACTTCGGCATCTTGTAAGGAGTTAACTCACAGCCATAAATCCTAATCACTGTGTGATTTTGGTAAAAATACCAGTCACCAATACTGTATTCCTTTGAGAGATGTAAAATTTTCTGCATTTCAGCAGAGAGTCTGGCAGGAGGGGTTGTTATCAACAAAGAAGTGGCTGGATATATGAACAGGTCAATGAACTCACAATATGTATATGGGGAGTTGTGGACTTCATGGAATACTGAGGTCCAGAAAATCACAGACCTCCTTTCTCCTTTGAGGTCCAAACTTTTAAGAGGAAGTTGGAAACTATCAAGTTGATAGTACAACAACAAATGATACATGTAGGATGTGTATTTGAACACTCTTTCTCTCTCCAAATTCATGAATTGCTCATGGATTTTATTTGCTATGGAGGTGGCATAATCATACTTGACAGCAGGGGCTGTCCTGGAGTGAATATAGACATTAATACTAAAACAATTTCATCAACATACTCACTGGTTTTGAATCCTAAAATGTAGGATATCATGTCTATAATGAGTCTCCCTGCCTCATTGAACTAGACTTGGATATAAGGAGGAGGCTGGTGAGGCTGGAAACTTGGTTTCATAAACAACTGTACAATTCTGGTTATCTTTGAGCTGGGCAGTTTGGCACCTTGGTCAAGCAAGAATTTCATGGTGAGAGGAGCCAGAGGCTGAGTTGGCTTGAAATTCAACATCTCATTTACGGATTGAGGAGTGATATAGAAGAGTACAGTCCCAGATGGATCCATAACTTCTCTTTGTGCGGGTTCATAATTTGCATAGCATAAATGGATGAAATCAGGGAGCAGATTTACTGAAGGGAGGTAATAGATAGGCATGTTGGACTCCCAAATTCCCAAGACATCAGTATTGCTTCTGTAGCTATTTCTAACTTCACAAAAGGCTTGCAGGTGAGGCTTCTCACCCATCATATCCTTAATTTGAAAGTCCCTATCACCAAGGGGTATCCATTCCAATTCCTTATGTGGTGCATTCAAGGGGGAAACATTCAAGGCCACTAGAGCTTCCATGGTTCACTTTTTGTGTTTATAATTGGAATTTGGGTCTGTGTTACAACAGAAAACAGAGTATTGGCACTGGGGCTTCTCACAGGAATTTGCAAACTGAATTTTATATAGAAATGGCCTCACTGGGTAAAATTCAAAGGAAAGACAAAGTCTAGAGTTTTAATTGGAAAGCTGGATAAAACAGGGGAAATGGTGCTCTTTTACAAGTGAGTTTGACAATTTTAACTCAATATTTGGGCATTTTTTGAAGATTTTGCCAGTGGAAATGGGCTTGAATTGTAGTGTAATGGGCAATTTGCAGAGGAGAACAGAATTCGCCGGCTTTCTTTGGGAGAATGGGTCAAATAGTGAATTAAAATGTAGAGATTTGTAGGTAGGAGCGCATTTTAATTCGAATTTTAGTTCTTCAGGTGATTTTAACAGAGAAATTTCGGAAAAACAGGGTTTACGGGTGAATATCGGGTAAATACCTGTTTTACAGGTGTCTGGCACGAAATGTAGGTCGAGGACTGAGCTGAGGGGGCCGAACTTGCAGAGTGAATTCCCCTGGGTGGCAGACTGGAGCGTTGGGGGCAAATTTGTCGTAATTTGCATGCACAGTCTTCGTAATACAACGAATAGAAATAAACAAAAAACCATCACTTTCACGACTTTTTAACAAAATTTGGGCTTTTTCGGGCTCCTTGGTGCTTTTTGGGATGACGTCATCATGACGTAAATTTTGTCCTGTAGCGGAGTACGGAAGGTGACATGGTGGATGACATGGAGGATGATGTGGGCAGATGACATGGCAGACACGGCAGACGAAATAGGGACGTGGGCACTGACATGGGCGGATGACATGGTCAGCGGGAGGAGGGAGCGGTTTGTGGTTTCTATCGCACCGCCCTTTGTACAGTAGTGGTTACTGGTAGAATGGACGTGATGCAATGGGCTGACGACACGCGTCCCGGGGTATGGCGGGAAAACCGCTTTTTATCGGGCGCTAATCTTTGTACGTCGGAGCGGCTCCGATATGGACGAGAGCCATTGGATGGGGAGGGCCTGATTTGATGGTTGACGGGAAGGTAAGTTGGGGGTGGTTTATAACAAAGGGCCCACACATTATTTTAATGTTTTTTAATATTTGCGGGGCATAAACCTTGGTTAACAGGGTTTTATATGGGCGCGACCGACTTTGGTTTTTGTGGGTCGGTTATTTAATTAACCAAGAGTTAATTAAATCCCATGGTGTATGCATGCACGGGGAGGGTTGTTATAAGGTCCCAAATGAACCTATAACTCCCGAAACTTTATGGTGTATGGCTATATTAAGCCGGGGGTTGGGATATTTATTTTTTTAGGGATTTTATGTATTTTTACATAGTATGGGAGGGGAAAATCTTTAGATAGGAGCTATATAATAAAGTTAAAATGTTAATATGGTTTTGTGAATGGAGAATGCTAAGTTTATAAGGTAAAACTTAGATTTTCCTCTTTAAGGGGCATACCCTCTTTACATTTTTAAAATTTTTCTGTTTTTTGAGAAATATGGAACCTTTGCAACATGGAATGGATGATCATATTTGGCATTTCCACAGTCAATCATGAAATATGACACCTATTGGTATAGGAACCGAATAGTGGCTCCACTTGGGGATGGCTTTTCCAAATGAAAGCCAAGAACAGCAGGTCATATGGCCTTACTTTCAACTCTTGCTGTAATCTGAAACTTCCTTCTACTTGTAGACAAACAAACTGAATCTTTGTGGCATGTATACACTTCTCATGAGCTGATCTGTACAGAATTACAACTCTGTCTTTACTGGTTTGTCTGAGTATTTTTCATCATCTCTATAGCTCCCAAGTTTTCTTCTTGATTTCTTCTGATAAACTCGAAATATACACAAAAAGGTGGCATAATTCCTTGCTTTTCCGTCAAAATTTGCTGCATGCTATTCCCTATCTTATTTCTGTAATAAATTGCTAAAATAGACACTATTTATGTACAAAATACAGTCATGTTATGTTTAACTAAAAGGATCAAAATAATGCTTGAGCATTCACCCATTGACTGGTCCTTCCTCAACTTCTGTACCATCTAAACTTCTCAAAAAATAAGAGTTATTTCCTTGTATAGCCTGAATGACAAAAGGGCCTTTCCATAGGAAATGAAATTTGCCATGTTTTTCTTTGTCTTCCGTCCTAGAATCCCACTTCAGCACTTTGTGTCCTATGAAGAAATCCTCTGTTTTTGTCCTTTTGTCAAAAATCTTCTTGAGTCTGTCTTGTAGAACCTGAGTTCTCTGATATACTTCCTCTCTAGTCTGCTGCAAGTGAATAGTTTGATTGATTCTTCTTTGAATATCACTGGGTTCTGCTTGTATTTCTTGCAACAATTTGATCACAGGGATTCCCAAGGATGAAGGGAATAGAGCCTCCATGCCATAAACCAATTCATATGGGCTTGTTCCAATAGATCTTTTTGTAGTTAACCTGTCTGCCCAAAGTGCATTAACAAGCTTTTTGTGCCAATTCTTCTTGTTTTCCTCCAATACTTTCTTTATGATGTTGATCAAGCTTTTATTGGATGATTCAACTAGACCATTACCTTGAGGGTAATAGGCTATGGAGTGGCCTAAGGTAATGTGGTATTTGTGACAAAAATTAATCATTCTTTTGGATTTAAACGCAGCAGCATTGTCTGTTATAATCTTCTCCAGACAACCAAATCTAGAAAGAATATTATATTCTAAGAATTGCATGATGATTGAGTCATTGGATTGCCTACAAGGGATGGCTTCTATCCACTTGGTGAAGTAAACTGTGGCAGCTAAAATCCACTTGTGTTGGCCAGAGGAGGAAGGATGAATTTCTCCAATGAAATCTAAACCCCATTGTTGAAATGGTCTTTCGGTGGAAACGGGCTTTAGAGGTAAAGGTAACAGCTTTCTCTTGCCTTCAAATATTTGGCATTTATGGCAAGAAATTACATATTTTTTCACATCAGCAAATAGGGAGGGCCAATAAAAACCAGCTCTTAGAATTTTATTAGCTGTTGACTTCCAATACAAATGTCCACCACAGTCCCTTGCATGAAATTCCTTGAGCACTTTGTCAGTTTCATCCTGTGTCAGGAAATTCAACAGAACGCCTTCATGATTTTTCCAAAATAAAACATTGTCTATAATACAAAACTTTGAAGCTTTCATTTTTAAGAATATCTTTTTAGTTCTGGATAACCCTGGAGGAGCTTGCAAGTTTAACAATACATAAATTATATCAGCATACCAAGGTGATTGTAAGAAGGCTTGATTGATCTATGGAGTTGCCATATCCTACTCGTTATCCAGTTCATTGAGGTCAAGGGCCTGGAAATTGGTTTCAGTCATCAATTTAGCTAAACCTTGTCCTTTTATCGATTTTGTTGGTTTGATTTCAACGTCATATTCCAAAATGTTGGCTATCCATTTGCCCCTTCTTCCTTCAATTCCTTCTTGAGTCAGAATTTCTTTGACCACAACATTTGGGACATAGGCTATCACATGAGAGTACAAGACATAAACTCTGAAATCCTTGATGGCCTTTACAAGGGCATAGGCCTGTTTATCCATGATTTGATATTTGAGTGGAGCATCTCTAAGTGCTTTGCTGAAAAAAGCAATGGGTTTCTCACATCCTTGGTCATCTTTTTGTAATAGGACAACAATAATAGTATGATCAGATGCAAAGGAAAATATTATAAAATCTCTATCAAACTTGGGGCTTGTGAGGACAGGTGTTTTAGTCAAAGCTATTTTGATATCCTCAAAGGCTTGTTTAGCTTCTATTGTCCATTTGACTTTCGAATCTTTCTTCAGCATATTATTCAACAGTCTTATCAGTTCGACCAAGTTGGGAATGAATCTTCTTAGGAAATTGATCTTTCCTAGGAAAGCTTTCAATTCTTTGATGTTCCTTGGGTGAGGCACTTGGAGGATAGCTTGAATTTTGTCCGGGTCAATTCTGATGCCATCTTTTGAAATTATATGACCTAGGAGTTTGCCTTCTTCTAGGCCAAACAATGATTTCTTCGGGTTCAATGATATGCCATATTTTCTACAAATCAGGAACACTTGCCTGAGATGTTCTAAATGTTCTTGATCTGATTTGGAAAAAGCAGTGAGATCATTAAGATATATGACTAAAAAATCATGGATTTCTTTAGCAAAGGCTATGTCCATTGCTCGTTGAAATGTGGCCCCTGCATTTTTAAGTCCAAAAGGCATTTTGACATATTTGAAGGTTCCCCAAGGTGTTGTAAAGGCAATTTTATCTTGATCATCCAGGTGAACTAAGATTTGATTGAATCCTGAAAATCCATCTAGCAGTGAGATCCTAGAGGCCCCTACTACCCTTTGTAAAATGTGATCCATCTTGGGCAATGGGTAATGGTCTTTGAGAGAAACTTTATTCATATTTCTTAAGTCAACACATAGTCTTATCTCTCCCGTTTTCTTTCTAGTGGGTACTAGATTTGAAATCCATTCTGAGAACCTGATAGGTGCAATTATTCCATCTTGGTACATTCTTTTGACTTCCTTTTCAATGAGAGGAAGGAGGACTGGATTAACCCTTCTCAACTTTTGTTTAAAAGGCTTTTGATTTTCTTTTAAAGGTATTGTGTGTTGGATGACCGAAGTATCATAGGACTTCAGGTCCTCATAGCTCCATGCAAGGACATCCTGAGTTTCTTTAAAGAGCTCAATGTATTTCAGTTTTTTATTTGGGGGCAAGGATTTGGACAATTTTATCATTTTAGGATTTTGTGCAGTCCCTATGTTACAGTCCTCAATTTCTACATTTAGCGGCTACATTTTTGGCTTTCTTGGAATATCATTTGAATAAAATATATCCTCCAAAGGAGTCAGGCCTGTGGGAAAAAAGCTATCTTTTAAATCAATCACTTTAGCTTCTCCTTCAACAACTTCATCAAGGTCCATTTGTTTCAGCTCTTGTAAATTTTTGTTGGAAAAAATTGTTGGATGCAAAATTTGATTTGCTGTTTCAGCTGATATATTTTGCTCAATTTTGTCTATTTGCTGTTGTTCATCAATGGTGCTTGTGTCTATGCTTGTGCTTGAGAATTCCTCTTTCAAAGTCAAGAAATTATTGATTTGGGTATCATTTTCAAACACTTGCCAATATTTTACATTATCCGAGACAACAGGTCTGTGTTTAATCTCAGTAGTAAAGTGATGATTGGGCTCGAATGGCAGCTTGCAAGTGCTGGAAAAATTTGCCAAACTATGCGCATGTAAATTATGGTTTCTTGGGATTTTGGTGAGTTGGAATTCCAAGAAGGTGTTGAGTATTTCAATGGCGGCCCCTCTATAAGATCTTAGCCTAAGATCATTTGTAACAAAGTTTCCCTTTATCTGTTGGATAATCAAATCTGAGTCCCCTAGAATTGAAATCCTAGTTGCCCCTAGACTTCTAATCAGTTTGAGTCCCAACAAAAGGGCCTCATATTCGGCCATATTGTTTGTACAACTGAAATTTAGCCTATACGCATGTCCTTGAGCATGGTCATTTTGCATGTTGTGTATCGAAACCCCTGCCCCTGCTCCTAATTTGTTCACTGACCCATCAAACTCTAGGTACCATAAGATTTCTTGATTACCACTAGCCTTAGGAGTTTTGGAAACTTGATCAGTGGGAAGATTTGGATGTTGTGACTCATATGGTATGTCTTGTTCATTTTTTGCATCAATCACTTCAACAATTTTTTGATCTTGAGCACTAGATTGTTCATTTATGTTCTTTGCTTGTGCTGATTCTAGGAGTTTGGCATCAGTTTTGGGACACCTTTCAGCATTGTATAAGATGAATGAATCCATATCTGAATGCATGGAATAGATGGGGAAGTTTTGGGGTTTCTCTTGACGGCTGACCACATATTTAATCAATGTTTCCGGATATAATCTCTTTGGCTGGCCAAATACTGAAATGGTGGCATAGGACATGTCTAGCTGCAAAGATCCTTGGAGTTTTGCACCCCAAGATTTGGACAAAAGCATGCCATATTTAGGTGGGATGTCAGCTACCACCACATCCATCAAGATTGTCTTGGCAGGGTATTGTACTAGAGATACACACAAATCTTTGATTAGGCCTAGACACTTGACCTGGCTGGAATCAAATGAGAACAAGTCTTTGTATGGCTTTGTGATATCCAGGTCCAATCTTTCCATCACAGACTTAGGCATTAGATTATGGGAATCTCCTGAATCAAACATTGCATTATGCAACATCTTGTCATGAATATTTAAGCTCACATAGAATGGAGGAACTCCTCCATCTACTGTTTTGCCATTTGCTTCAGGACCAAAAATTAGTTCTGGTTGGTCATCTAAAACATTGACTGCATTTCTATTCTCCGATATTTGAAGTGACCTACTGATTTGTTCTCTATAAACCTCATGTTTAGCCAATTCAGATAGAGGAATGGCTATTTTCAACTTACCTATTTCTGTTTCTAAGTTGAAAGGTTTTTCCACTTGAACCTTTGTATTCCAGGCAGCAAGGTTTTCCTTTTATGCTATGTTCTCAGTGGTTTTTCCTTCATCATGAGTGCTGTTATGAACTAAATCTGCTATAAAATTGTTTTCAGGAGAGTTGTTTACATTTTCTTTTGCAGGAAAAGATGTGGATGGTTGGTCATTTGATGGCTGTAAGTCTAATATATCCTCAACCGTGGGTTCTTTTGGGTTGAGGTCTGTTTTAACAAGGAGTTATGTCAGGATAGTTTTATCCTTTGCTTTCTTAGGCTACTTGGTATCTTTCAGCTTGTTAGGTCCAGGCATATCTATCGTTCTGCTTCTTAATTTGTATTGTTTATGGACCTCATAGACCGCTGCATCATAACCCTCTCTGAAATCAAATGACTCTCCGTACTTGGTTTGAAATTGATTGAAATTATGAGCCTCTTTGTCATCTTGTGTTAGAAATATTTGTTGCTCACTGTTTAAACCCATTAGGTTGATTTGGGTGTCCTCTGTTGGCTCACTGGAGATTGAGGATTTGGCATAGTTCTCTTGAAATGGAGGTCTGATATTCTGATCAGGGCCAGCCTTCCCGGTGTTAGGATTTTAATTTTTTCTAAAGTTTGGATTTCTAGTGGTGTTACTTGGTTGACCCTCCCAAGAAGATTTTCTTTCAATGGTTTCCACTCTATCACCCAATCTATCCATGCCTTTGATGATTGCATGTAGTTTTTGTTCAAATGCTGAAGGCTCTTCTTTGAAAGTAGTCCTTCTTTCAGCTCTAGCTTGGGCTCTTTTAGAGATCATATTTGCCTCTACACTAACAACTATGCTCTGCATGTTTTCCAAGCTGGTAGGAGCTCTTTCCCTTAGCCGATATGCCATGTCAGAGTCAAATCCATCAGGGAATTTGATTAAGGCTAAGTCAAGTGGAGGTCTAAGGTTTTGAGGGATATCATTGTACACATTATTGAATCTAGCACAATAGTCTTTGACAGTTTCTTGTGGGCCTCTTTTTAAACTATCATACTCGGATAGGATATGCAATGGGTCCTTCTTCTTTTCCCATCTGTTCAAAAAGGTTTGGTACAGGGCATCTAGATCAGCAATTGTGTTTGCACCAAGTGCCCTAAACCAGGTTCTTACTTCACCAGTTAAACTTTGGACAAAAATTTTCATTCTGACATCGTTGTCATCAATTTCATAGTTCTCAAAGTAGTCCATCATTTTCTTAGTGTGTTGTTGGGCTGTATAGGATCCAGTACCATCAAAATATGTAATTTTGCTTTGATAATCTTGAGGCATAGCCCCTGAATTTACAGGCAACTGCAGAGGAGCATAACGGTTTGCCATATTTACAGATATAAATGGGACAGCCGGTAGCACAGGGATGACAGCTGAGATAAACAGAGTGAATGGAGGGGTAGAAGATGTGCTTTGAAGTGATGATGGTGAACTAGAAGAAGTTGTAGCAACAATAGGAATGATTGCTGCCTTTCCAGGAAGATATTGTGTCAAGTTTTGCTGAAGTATATGAAGATTTATATCAGTAGAATTTTCTAGACTTTCTTGTCTTTTTAGGGTCTTGGAGATTAAGTTAGGATTTTCAAAAATAGTTGGAGGGTCAGGATCAGGATTTGATATAGTGTAACGCACTTTCTTCTTTGGAGCCAACTTCTAGATCTGTTTTTGGTATTTTCTGGAAATGTTTAAAGGACATTGTTTTTTATAATATTTTTCTAAGAAAGTGTGACTTGCAAAAGTTTTGAATTTTCCTAAGGATCTTTTTTGAAAACAAAAGGAAACTGATAAAATTTTTGAGACAACTGTATAAATCCTAATGCTAGACTGGAGATTGACTGAAGCAACTTTTATTTACTCCTGTAAATGCAAAAAAAAAATAGTTTCAAAGGCTACCTGGCCAACTTCAGGCTCCATCTGTAGCTTTAGAGAATAGATAGCTGTAACAAACACAGTCATTCAATCCCCAGTGGAGTCGCCAATGATGTTATCACTCAGATTGTTCCACAAAAGATCTTGAGAAAAGCGAATACGGCCGAGGTAACCACTAACCAGTCTATTAGCTGCAGATTCTAGCCAATCTGCAACCAGAGAGGGCTCTCTCTTTATGATTTAGATTTGTTTTGTTATATGTTAGGCTAGTTATGAAGCACATGTTTTTGTTTGGTGTTTGGAAGGTGACATTCAGTAGAACAGGGATGCAAGATAAGAGAAGTTCAGACCATTGGGTTAAAGGAGTCAGTTGAAAATGAACCTCTGGTATGGTTTCTTAGGCAAAAGGAGGACTACAAAACAAGATAATTAAACACAGAACAATCTTCAAGCTGGAATAAGATGAAATGAAGTCAGGGAATGAAAGGCAATCAAGAATCTTTCCCTGTGCTAACAGAGGGAAATTGAATAAACATTACCAAGGAGCAGTTAAGAATTCCTTGATGATATTTAGAGTGAAAGAACCAGGGAGACAAGAGCAGTCAAGAATTCTTGCCTATGCTAGTCCTGAAGAAAACATAAAAATTAACAAGGAATTGAACACAGAGTACAGTCAAGTAAATTCTGGGTTATTCTTTTTTCCTGCAATTAGAACATGATATATAGATGATAAATAAACATAGGAATAGTAAAAAAAGGGTAAAAAGACTTATTGATCCATGAAGTAACATGAGAATTCTACAATGTATTCTTTTGCCATTAATTCCATAACAGAAAATTCACCAGCAAAGCATTCCAACAATCTTTATTCAGAAAGTTTCTCAAAGTTACAACGCAGGTCTAGAATGATATTCACCAACCAACAAAAATACATCTCTCGAGGAGGTATTTATAAAAAAGAGTTACAAAATATCTCATAGACAAAATATCAAGCATTAACTTCATCCATCTACTTCTTTAAAGGCAGTAGATGGCATTGAAAACCGAGCATAATCAATGCAGAAGTAACTTGCGTTGTGCTGGCTGCCTTAGGTGGTGTGATATATTTGACTTTTGGACTTAATAAGTTGGCTGGCAGCTGTTTCTTTATCACGTGTTCCTGTGTTGCTGCCCTGGCCCTTCCATCTATGCACAATTTCTCTTTAATGCGTTTTGGCATGAACGCCTCCCTTGCTGTCTTCATATTTATGATAGGTGGCACACGCATTAAATTTGATTAAATGCAGACAAACAAAAAGGAATTAGTGCCAACACTACCTTGGTAAAATCTCCAACATGCCCTGCCACCATTGATCTGTTGGCAACTGGTGTCTTTGTAGTTTAACTAATGTCTCATCAGCTTCAGTATACCTATAGTAATTGGGCTGGACTTCAAAAAGATTTGTCATCTCATGTTCAATGTAGAACAAATTTTCTAATTTGTCATATAAACTCTGTCCAGAGGGAGGTACTGTCTCTTTTGAAATGCTTGATGATGCTGTAATTTGATTGGTAACATAGGTATTTACCCTGTGAGCATACTGTTCATATGATAACAGTCTCCCATTGCTGGTCAATAAGCTGGGTAACCCTTTGCTCTGCAACACTGCAAACTTTTCTCTGAAAGAATTTATTTCTGTCTGCATTTCTTGGCACTTTCTTTCTAAAGTTTGTACAAAATTCCTCATGGTCAACACCTTTTTAACAGTCAAAATTGTACCTATTCTGTCCTGAACATCTAGAGCTGCTAGCTGCTCTCTGGTATGAGTATTCAAAAAATGAATTAGTTTATTGGCCTGTTCGGGCTTGTTTGCCAATAATTCTCTGGCTTTTTGAGTCTCAAATTGAGCTATCCCTATCAATTCAATCTGGTCATGAATAGTCTGTATTGATGTCCATTGATCAATGATGTACTGGCCAATTTTACTCCACAAAATTGTTTTGATTTCTGCCAGAGTTTTGTGAAGAGTAAGGTCCTTCTCCAAGGCTTTTACCTTATTTTCCAGGGCCTTTACTTCTCTTGTTTTCTTAGCCACAGTTATTTTTGATTTATCATAATTCACCTCTATCTTGGCCAGTTTTTCTTTGGCTTCTTTTAACTCTGCCATTTGGAGTTCTAAAGCCTTTATTTCCTTCATCATCTCTACCATGCTCAGGCTGGCATCTGGTACTGTTGTTGTTATTGTAGTTGTTGTTGAAGCTGAGGTACCTACTGTTGATTCTGGGACAATGGGAGGGACTACTATTGTAGTTGTAGGAGGAGCTCTTGTGCTTATTGGAGCTGTTTCTGGTGGCTAGGAGGCCAATTCTCCTTGTTTTCATTGTAATGTTATATCCAATGCCTTCTCTGTTTCTACTAGTCTGTCATT
The DNA here is from genome assembly GCA_000404065.3 of Pinus taeda. Lineage (NCBI taxonomy): Eukaryota > Viridiplantae > Streptophyta > Pinopsida > Pinales > Pinaceae > Pinus > Pinus taeda. The sequence goes on from APFE031392067.1 coordinate 99,658, forward strand.
CATCCTCATTAGCAAACTCACTACATCCTCCTCTTCTTTCTACTGTGCAACTTCTGTGGTCTGAGGGTGCATTGTAATTGGTAGCTTGAGCTGCTTTCTGAGGGCTGCAATATCTTCTTCTTTCTTTTTTATTAAGGCCTGAATACCGTTGGGGTCCTTGGGATCATGTCCTAGCTCAATGATAATTTCCTCCAAGGATATAATTATGTTATCCTTGGTTAATGAGGAGGCCTTCTCCAATTCCAATTGGGCAGAAGTATTGTGCAATGAATTTTGCAGTCTGTGAGCCAATAATGCTTTATCTACCAAGGTAGAGTATACCATTTCTCCGGTTTGTTTATGTAACTCAATTTGGTCCATTGGGTGGATGTCTTTAGAGAGAACTTCCAGATTGGTCCTAATATAATCAGCAGCTGACTGTGGCTGCTGCATTGTAGGCCTGAAGTGACTAAGGGTCATTTTCCCTTCTTGGATATCATAAGCTGCCATTAGCCTTTGTTGATTCGTGGGAGCCATTCTTAGCAATTGATTATAAAGTTGGAACCTTACTGGCTCATTCCTAGCCTCTATTTCAGTGAATGCTTTCTTGATATCCAAGCCTTGCTTACTCTGTTGCTTGGTGGATGTAAACTCCACACCATGCTACCTCTCTTGCTCTTGCTGACATCAACTAGTTGATGTCTCCAAAATTGGAGGAGCTTGTTGTTCAGTTGTCTCCTCACCCCTTAAGTTACCTGCTGTCTCTTCTGCCAATTCTTCCTCAGAGTAAGGATTCAACCTTTGCCTCTTTTCCCCTTGCTGTTCTGCTAACCCACCTATAGGTGTCTCTTCTTGTCTATCCCTTTTCTTGGCTCTTTCCTCATTGAGAGGAGTTTGTAACACAGGGATTTCAGGTACCTTTGTTTGTGTTGAAGGACCTTGCCCTTGAATTTGCTCCTTTGCTGTATCTGGCCGGTCTGCCATTGTATCTTGCTACTCTAAATGCTGTACTTCCTTGCCTTTGGTTGTCCCTAAAGGTGGAGTAGTCTCTTGGGCAGGTTGTTGTGAAGTTGTGGCAAATGATGTGTCTGCTCCAAGGTGCTGAGGTAGTGTGAAAGGGACCTGTCCAAAAGAGTCCAGGTCAAGTGTTTTCTCAAGCTCTTTCATTGGTTTTTCTAATTTCTCTTCTTCAGTAAGCTCTTCAACTAGTTTGCCTTCTACCCAATCTTGTTGATTAGCATATTGTTCAATCTTAGGAATTTTGTGGTGCACATATCCTGTAAGCTTGTTTTTGACTCTTCTAAAACTTATGAAATGTTCAGGGTCATATGGTGACAAATGAAAACTTTGTTTCAACATAAGTTGATCTCTTAATATCTTATCTGCTTCTTCCCAGGCTTCTTCCCTTTTATTGAAGATAAAAGGTCCCAATTGATGTCTTATCTTAAGCTGTGCTTTTTTCCTAGCCCCATAGAAATGAGTTAAGTCTGAACTACTAAATTTCCGGTAGTATTCCAGGGCAAAGAGTCTCATAGGGACATACTTTGGCAGCTTGTAAGGAGTTAACTCACAGCCATAAATCCTGATCACTGTGTGGTTTTGGTAAAAATACCAGTCACCAATACTGTATTCCTTTGAGAGATGTAAAATTTTCTGCATTTCAGCAGAGTGTCTGGCAGGAGGGGTTGTTATCAACAAAGAAGTGGATGGATATATGAATAGGTCAATGAACTCACAATATGTATATGGGGAGTTGTGGACTTCATGGAATACTGAGGTCTAGAAAATCACAGACCTCCTTTCTCCTTTGAGGTCCAAACTTTTAAGAGGAAGTTGGAAACTATCAGGTTGATAGTACAGCAGCAAATGATACATGTAGGATGTGTATTTGAACACTCTTTCTCTCTCCAAATTCATGAATTTCTCATGGATTTTATTTGCTATGAAGGTGGCATAATCATACTTGAAAGTAGGGGGCTGTCCTAGAGTGAATATAGACATCAATACTGAAACAGTTTCATCAACATACTCACTGGTTTTGAATCCTAAAATGTAGGATATCATGTTTATAATGAGTCCCCTGCCTCATTGAACCAGACTTGGAGATAAGGAGGAGGCTGGTCAGGCTGGCAACTTGGTTTCATAAACAACTGTGTAATTCTGGTTATCTCTGAGCTGGGCAGTTTGGCACCTTGGTCAAGCAAGACTTTCATGGTGAGAGGAGCCAGAGGCTGAGTTGGCTTGAAGTTCAACATCTCATTTATGGATTGAGGAGTGATATAGAAGAGTACAGTCCCAGATGGAGCCATAACTGCTCTTTGTGCGGGTTCATAATTTGCACAGCATAAATGGATGAAATCAGGGAGCAGATTTACTGAAGGGAGGTAATAGATAGGCATGTTGGACTCCCAAATTCCCAAGACATCAGTATTGCTTCTGTAGCTATTTCTAACTTCACAAAAGGCTTGTAGGTGAGGCTTCTCACCCATCATATCCTTAATTTGAAAGTCCCTATCAGCAAGGGGTATCCATTCCAATTCCTTATGTGGTGCATTCAAGGGGGCAACATTCAAGGCCACTGGAGCTTCCATGGTTCACTGTTTGTGTTTATAATTGGAATTTGGGTCTGTGTTACAATAGAAAACAGAGTACTGGCACTGGGGCTTCTCACAGGAATTTGCAAACTAAATTTTATATAGAAATGGCCTCACTGGGTAAAATTCAAAGGAAAGACAAAGTCTGCAGAGTTTTAATTGGGAAGCTGGATAAAACAGGGGAAATGGTGCTCTTTTGCAAGTGAGTTTGACAATTTTAACTCAATATTTGGGCATTTTTTGAAGATTTTGCTGGCGGAAATGGGCTTGAATTGCAGTTTAATGGGAAATTTGCAGAGGAGAACAGAATTCACAAGATTTCTGTGGGAGAATGGGTCAAACAGTGAATTAAAATGCAGAGATTGGTAGGTAGGAGCGCATTTTAATTCGAATTTTAGTTCTTCAGGTGATTTTAACAGAGAAATTTCAGAAAAACAGGGTTTACGGGCGAATATCGGGTAAATACTTGTTTCATAGGCGTCTGGCACGAAATGCAGGTTGAGGACTGAGCTGAGGGGGCCGAACTTGCAGAGTGAATTCCACTGGGTGGTGGACTGGAGCGTTGGTGGCAAATTCGTCGTAATTTACATGCACAGTCTTCATAATACGACGAATAGAAATAAACAAAAAACCATCACTTTCACAACTTTTTAACAAAATTTGGGATTTTTTGGGCTTTTTGGCGCTTTTTGGGATGATGTCATCATGACGTAAATTTTGTCCTGTAGTGGAGTGCGGAAGGTGACGTGGTGGATGACATGGAGGATGACATGGGTGGATGACATGGCATACACGGCGGACGAAATAGTGACGTGGGTGCTAACATGGGCGGATGACATGGTCAGCGGGAGGCGGGAGCGGTTTGTGGTTTTTATCACACTGCCCTTTGCATGGTAGTGGTTTCTAGCAGAATGGACGCGATGCAATGGGCCGATGACACGTGTCCCAGGGTACGGCAGGAAAACCGCTTTTTATCGGGCTCTAATCTTCGTACATCAAAGCGGCTCTGATATGGACAAGAGCCATTGGATGGGGAGGGCCTGATTTGACGGTTGACGGGAAGGTAAGTTGGTAGTGGTTTATAACAAAGGGCCCGCACATTATTTTAATGTTTTTTAATATTTGTGGGGTATAAACCTTGGTTAACAGGGTTTTATTTGGGCGCGGGCGACTTTGGTTTTTGTGGTCGGTTATTTAATTAACCAAGAGTTAATTAAATCCCATGGTGTATGCATGCGCGGGGAGGGTTGTTATAAGGTCCCAAATGAACCTATAACTCTTGAAACTTTATGGTGTATGGCTATATAAAGCCGGGATTGGGATATTTAGTTTTTTAGGGATTTTATGTATTTTTACATAGTATGGGAGGGGAAAATTTTTAGATAGGAGCTATATAATAAAGTTAAAATGTTAATATGTTTTTGTGAATGGAGAATGGTAAGTTTATAAGGTAAAACTTAGATTTTTAGGGAAATGAAAGGGAAATGAAGTGATTTTTTTACACAAGAAATGTGGCTTGTTTTGACCAAGTAAACACAAAGTTTCACTTAGTATTTCTCATAAAATGAAATGAATTAGGACCACTGAGCAGATCCCAATGTCCTTGAGGGGATGTTAGTATGTGTTATTAGGGAAATGAGAGGGGAAATCATTCATGCTCCACTGAACTGTAGCCACTTTGCTAGGATGTTTGTGATACTGATGAGATAGATCATATTTAATAGGACGAAACTGATCACCAACCTGCTTCTGCAACACCAAAATTACTTACCCATTCTGCTATACCTAACATTTTTTCTTCATCTTTGTTTGGGTGCATTTGAACTAGTAAACCCTTTCTTCCTTTTTCTTTTGACTGCCCTCCTATCTAAGTCTGCCCTTATCTCTTCCAAGGGCTCAGATTCAACTGTTGAGCACCCTTGTTTCTCTACCTAGCTAGTGATCTACCAAACTTGAACTGTTTGAACAGGCCTTATTCTCTAATGCTAAAACAAGAAATTTAAACTTGGACTGGCCAAGATTGAGCTGTTGGGCCATCCATCAAGTGTGACAAAGTCATTGATTGCATGATTTGAAATTCTTTGCAATAAGTAGTACAGTAGTGGCATTTTGACTAGCCACTTTCCTGGTCTTTCTTTGGGGTTCATTTTCTTTCTTTCTTGACCAATTCATTTTTCTCACCCTTTGATTTTTCTTTTAGGGCATACCCTCTTTACATTTTTTAAATTTTTCAGTTTTTTTTGGAAATATGGAACCTTTGCAGCATGGAAAGGATGATCATATTTGGCATTTTCACAGTCAATCATGAAATATGACACCTATTGGTATAGGAACCTAACACCCCAGACAAAAAACAGATAATGAAAGTGTGGAAGTCCAAATGCCACTACTTTTTACTTTACTGTCTTAAATAATGGTTGTGTGCATCTTGTCATACATGCCACAACCCATGATAGTCAAACTACTTAATCTTGACTACTTTATGCTTTGAATTTCAAGTTTATAGTTAGCGAATAAAAATATGACAAAATAGGTTAATCTTGGTAGATTAGTAGGTAGGTAGAGAAATAAAGGAGCTCATTAGTTTAATCTGGGCCCTTGGAAGATATAAGGTTAGAATTAGATAGTTTGTTTCATAAAAAAAGGAAAGACAATGGATTTGCTAGCTTAAGTGCACCCACCAAAGTGAATAAAAAATGTTAGGGTAGGTAGAAGAAAGGTTGCAGAAATACAAGTCATTCGAAGCATAAGCACTACTATCATGCTTAACTATGTGTTTCAGTGTGCAGGAGAAATTACCAAAGTGAAAAGCATGTTCATAAGTTGATTTTCCTAACTTCCCCTTCATTGCATTTCACCCCTCACTTTATACTTACTAATTTCCCTTTTACCCCCTCAGGGCTTGTGAAAACACCATTTCCATTCATTTTGACTCCTACCCCTTGGTTACACACATTCCCTAGCCAATTTACCTTCCACATTCATCCCCCTTCCCAAAAATCCCTTTCCCCTAGTGTGAAACCCCTTTTCCCCTTAGAAAAATCACTTTCCATTTGTTAAATTCCCTAAAAACCCCAAAAAAACCATTAAACCTCTTCTCCTAAATTTTATTTCCCCACTGCATTACTTTATTAACCCTGAAAATTAGTTTTCACCCGTTATATTTAAAAAAACCCACATTACTTCATAAACCTGCAGTTAATCATGGATTAATTACGCTTAATCTTAATTAATCCCATGGGTCCCGTTGACCTCTGCCCCATCACCCAAACCATGCAACTTTGTCACGTGATGGCCGTTAGATCATCCACCCCCAAATCTAACGGCCCTCACCCATATCCCACCCGTTCAATGCCCGACCTTTACCGACCTGAGACCACACGATATGGGTAGTTTTGCTTGGGCCCATTTTGCTACATGTTAGCCTCTCGCATACATCACGTTCCCTCGGAAAAATACCATCCAACCCTCATAAGCAGTGCGATACCCTCCAATACCGCCTCCCTGCCATAAAGTAAAACTGCCATTGTTCATTTAATTTCCCCGACAATTCTAACCTCTCCCAGTTAAAGGCCCTTACACCCCATTTTCTCCCTTTTTCGCTTGTTTGCACTATGAAGCCTCCAAAGCACACTTGTGCCCTTAGAGCTCCTGCGATCAGTTACCAACCATCGGATACCTTCTGAAACGCCACCACAACACACCTGAAAGCCGCAGAGGCCTCTACAAACCTCCATTTAAAACCAGTTTGTAGCCCCGACCATAAATTCCAGGTATTTAAGCAGAAAACTAGAACGACCCTCTCATTTAAAAACATACACTAAATTCATGAAATAATTGAATGAATTTAATTGAATTCCCTTTAAATTGAGAGCATTCCCCCTCCTAAAATACCAAAAACCCTACTACAAACTGCTAATACCATACTCCTATTACAGAATTGTCAAAAACTTCACTTCCAATAGCCATATAACCCAAATTTCTACAATTTATTGCAGAAATAGCTACCCAGACTTCTCTAGATGTTAGAACAGTGACAACCCCTCATTTAGACAAGGATCACCTGGCCCTGGTAGACAGAGACTTCTAGATCAAAGATACAACGACCCCACGCCACCTTCTGAGAATCCACTGCTAAACCTTTTGGAATCCAATCTCCCGAAGTATACATTCCGAGAAGTCCACCCATTCCCATACATAATACATTTTTGCCAAGCTTGTTATGTTCCAAGCCATAAGGTTATTGAAGCACCAAACCATGAGATATTATTCACTATTACTTTTGAATCCATCAACCAGATATTGCAAATCTAGCCTAGTCCTAATTTGACTCCTTTGCCCATTGGACACCTGTTGGACCTATACATCACACTGGGCCTAGACAACATCAAACAAATATTTCAGAATTTCATCATTGAGGAGTGCCATACTCCTAAAGAAATTCCACCCTATGTTGCCACTGTTTTTTTAGAGACTGGCAGGAGAATAATCACCATGATTTCATGCATCCTAGGATGCACATCAAACGAGTTTGTGGACGAGGTCATCGTGGCCTTCTTGTCCATTTTCACTCCAGGCAAGCTTCCTGCCATTTTGTATGATTATGCCTAATTCATTGTAGACAAAATGCATGAACAACTCACTAGACTACCCACTGAAAGAGTTTTCAAATACTCTTCAGTGTTGTGTCATATGTTCCTCTATTACCAAACATATAAATTCCCTTTGAATATCCAGAAATTGGACATCAAGGGAAAGGAAAGATCAGTCATCTTCTGGACACCCTTGGTCCACAAGTTTTCCACCTCATACAAAGACTTCATAGACTATTTTGTATACCCAGTTATGAGCATACTGACTTCTAAGACTCAGCCTAGAATCAGCCCACAAATTAAAAGGGTACTACAACTTGCCAAGAATAGCAAGGTGGGAGATTGGTACCTTTACCAGAATCACACTGAAATTATGATCTATGGCTATGATCTAGCCCCCAACAAATTGCCTAAATACCTCCCCATGAGAATATTTTCCCTTGAATACTTCAGGAAAATGATAAGTGCAGATGAGGTCAACTTCCTAGTTGCTAGGAAGAAGACATAGTTTAAGATGAAAAACCAAATGGGCCCATTCATTTGCAACATGAGAGAGGTTGGACTTGAGGCTAAAAGGATGCTCCAGGAAATGAAATTAAGGAATAGTTTCATATGGCATTATGACCCTCATGGGGTTATAAACAAGCTTAGACAAAAGGTCAAGCTGGGACCTTACATCCACTACCCAAGACCTAACATTGAACAATATGCTAATTAATCTAAATGGGTAGAGAATACATTGTTTGACATGGACAACACAGTTGTGGATGTGGAGAACACCATGCTTGAATTAGAGAAATAATTTGACTAGAGTTCTTTCCTGCAGGTTCCAGAGTTGGGAGAGCCAATGAACATCCCTCCTATCATTCAGACCCCTCTCAATGAGGAGAAGAATCCTAAAAGAAACGGGGAGGAATCATCAAGTTCTACCATGGAGGCCACTGGTGAGCAGTTCAAGCTAAACAAAAGGCCCACATTGAATCTTGTGTCTAAACATGAGGAACACATTGCATCAGAAGACATCATTGACACTGAGGCAATGGTGAAGAGTAGTAAACGGACAACAGAGACAACTGCATCAATAGAAATACTTCATCCATCTACTTCCAACACACAGGTCATACACAGACAGAAGAGTGTGGTGGTGTCTTCCTTTGTCAGGCCAGATGACAAGGAAACATACATCAAAGAAAGATTTAAGGAAATTAAAATGAGGAATGAAAAGCTGAAGGTAGACACATATGCCAAGTACCTAAAGATGACACCACCAAACCAGAATAGATTGATGTCAGACTTTGACATCAAAGAAGGAAAAATGCAGGTGTCATTCCTATAGTCCACTGTATAGAAACCCAAAACCTCAGTAGATTACAAGAAGACCAACTTTGAGGTCTTGGCCAGGGATGTTCATCCCATTGATCAAATAGAATTCCATAAACAAGCTGGAGAAATGATCTACTCCACCCTCACTGCCAAGGCCATGGCAATATTCAAACTGAAAGATTCATTGGATAATGTCACAGCCCAGTACAAACTGGAAAAGGCCTCCTCTAGCACCAAAGACACTAGGATAAAGTCCTTGGAGGACTTGGTCATTGAAATGGTCCATCACCCAAAGGACATCAAGGCTACTAAACAGTTAATAAAAAAAAAAGAATGAAGATATTGCTACCCTCAAGAAACAGCTCAAGTTGCCTCAGTTACAACACCCACAAACAAAGGAAGTCCTGTAAAGTGACACAAATCATGAAGAGATGATGGACTTGGTGTTGCAACTCAATGACCAGTTGAAGGAGATGGAAAAGGAACTAGAAAGCTTGATTTAGCTCAAACAATCTAGTATTGATAGTGGTCCTCCAACTGTCATTCCAACAATGACCACAACTGTACCTTCCACTCTAGCAGCAGCATTAGCTCCCACTGGTCCAATGGCCATTGCATTGTCAGCATCAACTTTGACTACATCGGCAACAACATCAATAGCAACAGGTACCATCGGTGAAGAAGTGAACAGGCTGATCAAAGCAATGGAATAAATGTCCATTCAGACCAATGAGATGAACAAAATGAAAAAGAAAGTCAACAACCTTGAGACATATTACAAACTTGCCCAGATTATGCATAAGGAAGAACATCAAAAGGTTGCAAGGATGAATGAGAGGATAAAAGGCCTGGAGAAAGCGCTGACCTTGACTGAGCCAATAGGAAAGGCTAAAGAGAAACTGTGGGCCAATATCATTGACTCTGTCAATGATATTTGGCCATCTATCCAGGTCATTTTTGAGCAGATTGATTTGATTAAGCAGGCAACAAAAGCCATTGAAAAGGTGAAAATAGAACTTAGAGATATGCCAGAGGAAGTAGCAAGAATCATCCATTTCCTCAACTCCAAGAATAAATATGAACTGAAGAGCTTGAGATACTTGATAGGATAGGTACAATTTTGGAAGTCAGGAGAGTCCTCACTAAGAGGAATTTAATGTTGAATCTAGAAGAGAAGTGCCATAACATGCAGCTAGTCATTGACAGGTTCATGGCTAAATTTGAGTTATTAAAGGAAAAGGGATTATCTAATCCCTTAGTTATAAATGACAAGTTAATGACACAGGTAGATTACAACAAGAAGATTAGGGAAGTAGCCAAAGAATAGGTGATAACTGCATCTATGAAGGGCATGTCAATAGGCAAAGTTTTGTATCAAACTTTTGGAAACTTGTTTTACCTCCAGCATGAGGTAAACCACTTTTTATTAATAAACCCACTTTTGCCAAATATACAGAGGCAAATGAGATATACAAAAAAATGATCAATATCCAATTACTAGATGAAGAAATATGGGAAAAACTGAATGATTTACTGTAGTAAAAACACAAAGTAAATTATAAATGTACAATAAAAAGTGAAACATCATGGTAAAAGGATATTGACAGGTCATCATGGTTAAATTGTATCAGATGAAAGAGTATCAGGTGAAAAGTTAAAGTAAAATAGGGCATCTAGCATGAAATCCAAACAACCTAGCAGCATAAAGGGCTAAAAGTCAAAGTCTACAGTCAACAGAACCAAAATAAAAGGGACAACATGAAACAATTCAATAGTTGTCTATAGCTTATTGCAAGAAGATATTTCTTTTTTCCTAGATTAGTTCTGAATACAGTTTCAGATATTTTCTAATTCCTTTTGTATAAATACTTCGAAATTCAAAGTATTAGTGTGGATTACTTTACATTTGTAGAGTTATTGTGATCTTGAACCTAAGGGTGATTGTACAATTTTCAAGTCAACAGACTGGAGCAAGTAATAAAATCATTTGACTACAGGATTCATGAGATGAGCCATTTGTAGTGAAGTACTTTCTTTGTGTGATTGTGTTACCTTTCTTATGTGTTTTCATAATCTTAAATGTGTTCTAAAATATAAATGAATTAACTGGACATATCACTTAGAATTTGTTTAATTACACTCTGTTTTGCACAATGATTTATTTACATGTTTTCTTCTGATACCTGGATCTGAGAACACTTAATTGCTCTCCCATCCTGGTTGACTTCTTTCATTCCTTCCAAAATTCAGCCTAGGGAACCCTTAATTTCTCCCTGGATCCGATTTGAAGCCATTCACCATTTAGCCTGTGAGATCTACAGTAACTTATCTATCTTACCATGTAGACATTGTTTTTAGAACTGAATCTAGTCTTGTTTGTCAGACATCTGACTCCATAGCCCAATTGTAGAAGCCAAACCCCTGTTCATCTAAGTAAAGTGATCCCACCAACAAATTTTCAAAACAAAACCCAAGTGCAAGCAATAACTAGCCTAAAATCATCTTAACTAAAACAAAGTTAAATTATAAAGAGAGAGCCCTCTCTAAGCATCAGGAAGGCTAGGTCCTGATCTCCAAAAGTGGTTTGTGATTACCTTTGGTTTTTCTTTCTTCATACTTCAAAAGAAATATTAGAGTGATAACATTTCTAGTGACCATACTGGGGACTTCAATCCTCAGTCTCATAAAACTTTAAGGAAACCTTAAATTTAACCTTGAGCCCCTTAAGGTCATTATTTGAAGTAAATTTTCAAAAATTTCATAAAAACAGTTTAAAAACTTAAAATTCTGGCTCCTAAGAAGATTCACTATACCAGGGAAAATCCAGATCCAAACCCTGCAACTATAGTAGATGACCCAGACAAAATTCTAAGAAAACCAAAAAATGAAGAAACTCAGGCAGGTAGTAGCCAACTAGTCAAAGCAAACCCACTCCCTGAGGAGTTGTCAACTTTAGAGGAAATCCCTTTTGATTTGTCATTTGACTTCTCATTATTTAGAACTAAATCTGAGAATGCCATCCATGAAACATTCTTAGACCCTAAGTTTTCTCAACTCATTGAATCAAAAAGGGTTATCCATCCAGATTTAGATAAATTTGTCTTGGACGCTTTTGACAAGTTAGAAGTTTTGACCTCTACATTGATCAACAATATAGATAGTGCTTACCTTCAACAATGTGTTGAGCTAGCTACCCTTACTGCTGCTACCTTTAAAATTTTTGTACAGTCTTCACTCACTGTAAATACACCTTCTTTTACCACAACTTCACCAATTGTATCTACCACAATCCAATCACCTAAATCAGTTATTAATCAACCATCCTCATCATCATCTAGTTCACCTCCATCTGTTTCAAGTCCTTCCTCAAGCACCACAACTCTACCCCCTAGTCAAGCCAGAATCAGAGCAATGGCAAACATATATGCACCTCTTGTTTTACCTACACAACTCCATGCCATGCCTGCAGATTATCAGAGTAAGATTTTCCTGTTTGATGCTACTAGTCATTACACTACCCAACAACATGTAAACAAGATATTTGAATTTTTTGAGTTGCATGAGATAGATGAAGCAGATGTCCAAATGAAGTTGTTTGCCCAAAATTTAACTAGGGATGTCAAGATATGGTTCAAAGCCTTTCCTACCAACCAGATTGCAGACTTAGCCAATTTTTACAGGTTATTCATTGATAGATGGGAGAGAAAGAAAAACCCATTGCAAATACTTTCTGAATATGAAAACATTAGAAGAGCTCCTAATGAGTCAATTCAAGACTATTGCACTAGGTTTAATAATATCTACAATGCAATTCCAACCAACATTAAGCCTCCACCTGACCTAGCATTAATTACGTTGCCTGATGTTTTTGAAGCTGACATGTCATACCAGCTAAGGGAAAGGAACCTTGAAACACTTGAACAAATGCAAAGCAATGCTATTAGTGTAGAGGCCAACTTATTAGCTAAGAAAGCATGAATGAGGAATGAAAAGAAAGTTGTATTTAAAGAGGAAGCTTCCACTTCAGATGGAAAAGTAGATATTCTAGCCAAAAGTTTAAAAAGAATCATGGATAGGTTAGAAAACATGGAGAGTAAAAATCAATGGGAGAATCAACAACAACAACAACCCCCCAATAAGAAACCCAAATTTTAGGATGAACCCTAATTCTAGAAAGAATGCTACACTAGATCGATATATTAGGCCCCCCTTCCAAAAGAGTTTCCATCATGAGAGACTCAAAGCTGATTATTAAATAGACTAGTGGTGAATAATCTATGAACAATCCCAAATATTTTTGATATAGCTAAACCACCTAAATTTACTAGAGTAGAAATAGATAGTTTAGAGAATGTAGATATTGAATAAATAATGAATGATGATCCTGAGATTCTTAATTTGAAAAATAATTTTTTTCCTAAAGGATTAGTACCTTTGGAAGATTTGTTTGACTCTAATGACATAGCTAGGAAACCCAAGATGGAACCTCTGAGAGATGACATAGAAGAGGTCAACATAGGGACTGAGGATAAACCAAAACTCATCAAAATATCAAAAGACTTAACTCTAGAGGAAAAGGTTAAATACATCAATCTGTTTAAAGAGTTCCAGGATGTATTTGCCTGGAGTTATGAAGACTTAAAATCTTATGACACTAGCATAATCAACCACAAAATACCTCTAAAAGAACATCATAAACCTTTCAAACAGAAATTTAGGAGAATAAACCCAGTCTTATGCCCTCCATAGAGAAAGAGGTTAAAATAATGTTTGATGTGCAAATAATAACCCCCATTAGTTACTCAGTCTAGATTTCAAACTTGGTTACAACTAGGGAAAAGATAGGTGAAATTAGACTTTGTGTAGATTTTACAAATTTAAATAAGTTTTTGCTAAAAGATAACTATCCCCTACCAAAAATGGACCATATACTGCAGATGGTAGTAGGCTCATCTAGGATTTCACTGTTAGATGGATTCTCTGGGTATAACCAAATCTTAGTTCAACGTGAGGACCAAGCCAAAACTACGTTTACTACTCCATGGGGTACCTCGATGTATCTGAAGATGCCCTTTGGATTAATGAATGCAGGTGCCACATTTCAAAGAGGTATGGGTATAGCTTTTGCCAAGGAGATCCATGATTTCTTAGTAGTATATAAGGATGACATCACAGTCTTCTCTAAATCTGACAATGAACACTTAGACCACTTGAGAAGAGTATTTATCAAATGTAGAAAATTTGGGATTTCTTTAAATCCCAAGAAAACACTCTTTGGTCTGGAAGAGGGAAAACTATTGGGGCATATCATATATAAAGATGGGATTATAATAGATCCTGCTAGAATAGAGGCCATTTTGACCATTACCCATCCTAGAAATATTATAGAGTTATAGTCATTTCTAGGCAAGATAAACTTCCTTAGGAGATTCATTTCAAATCTAGCAGAACTGATTAGAGAGTTAAATAACATGCTAAGAAAGGACTCAGCACTTAAATGGACAGTGGAGGCCAAACAATCCTTTGAAGCCATCAAGGAAGCCTTAACCAAAACTCCAATCCTAATAAGTCCTGATTTTAACAAGGATTTTATAATTTTTTCTTTTCTTCAAAGCACACCATTGCAACAGTCTTGTTGCAAAAGAATAACCAAGGATATGAACAACCAATTGCAGTTTTTAGTAAATCCTTAAGAGATGCCACACTCAAATACAATATCATGGAAAAACAAGCATTAGCTTTAGTAAAGGCTATCAAAGACTTTATAGTATACATTATGTATTTTCACATTATTGCTTATGTTCCAAATTTTGTAGTTAAGGGCATTTTGACACAACATGGGCCTGAAGGGAAAAGAGGCAAGTGGATTGCCACAATATTGGAATATGACATAGAGATAAAGCCAACTAAGCTTATCAAAGGCTAAGGTTTGGCCAAACTCATGGCTGAATCAAACTGTCAGGCCCTTGACATAAAATTTATTAGTGCCCTTGATGATCAAGAAGAGATGGTGACTCCACTGATCAGTGAACCTTTTACTGATTCACCCTGGTATGTAGATATTATATTTGTATTACAAAATTTACAAGCTCCTCCTGGTTTGACAAGAACTAAAGCTAGATTTTTGAAGATGAAGTCATTACAGTATTGTATTATAGATAATGCATTGTTTTGGAAAGACAGTAGCGGTATTCTTTTGAATTGTTTATTGAAAAATGAAGCTGATAAAATCATGCAAGAGTTTCATGCAGGAGATTGTGGAGGACACTTGTACTGGAAGACTATTGCTGAAAAAATCTTGAGGGATGGTTTCTACTGGGCCACCTTGTTTGTAGATGTTAAGAAATATGTGACCTCCTATCATCAATGCTAGATATTTGAGGGAAAGAGAAAACTTTTAACCTTGCCTCTTAAACAAATTTCCACTAAAATTCCATTTCAACAATGGGGGTTAGACTTCATTGGAGAAATACACGCAACCTCCTCAACTTAGCACAAGTGGATTATGAAAGCCACAAACTATTTTACCAAATGGATAGAGACTATACCTTCTAAGAAAGCTAGAGACACTGTCATAATATCCTTCCTAGAGAGTAATATCCTGTCAAGATTTGGATGTCCCAAGAAGCTCATTACTGATAATGCTACTGGCTTTAAATCCAAAAGAATGATAGATTTCTATAACAAGTACCACATCAGCCTTGGCTATTCGACAACCTATTACCCTCAAGGTAATGGACTAGCAGAGTCATCCAATAAAATCCTGGTCAATATTATTAAGAAATTGCTGGAAGATAACAAAAAGACAGGGAACAAGAAGTTAGTCAATGCCTTATGGGCAAATAGAATTACTACTAAGAAATCCATTTGAACATCACCCTTTATGGGATGGATGCAGTTTTCCCATCATCCTTGGGAGTCCCAGTGATGAAGATCATCCAGGAATTACAGGTGGAACAAAATGATATTCATAGAAGAATAAACTAGACCATACACCTGCATTAGACCAGAGAAGAAGTATATGTGAAATCACAGGTAATCCAGGAAAAAATGAATAAAGTCTTTGATAAAAAGACTAAAGTAGATGATTTTTACATAGGAGATAAAGTCCTTAAGTGGGATTAAAGGAGAGAAGACAAAGGCAAGCATGGAAAATTTGTTTTTTTGTGGCAGGGGCCTTATGTCATTTATGGCTATAGAGGCAACAATGCCTTTTTCTTGACAAACATTGATGGATCAGATCTACTAGGAGGGCCTCTTAATGGTAGGATGCTGAAGCATTATTTTTCCACTGACTCACAATAGTTCACTTTACTTTGCATTATTGTACATATCATTGCAGAGTGTAGATTGGATTGGATGGTAATCCTTTAAAGTTGAAGCCCAGAGAGAAGGCCCTAAGATTTGAAGGATTCACTATCATAAGTATCAATAAAGCAGAATCGTAGAAGGATAATTTAAAAGGTAACTATAGTCATAATTCAAAGGCTACTGGTCTTTAGATTTCTTGATATTTCACCAAGAAATGCCATCACCATGTGGAGCCACTGTTAGAGTCCTTTAGTGATAGGATTCCTAATTTTTGAATTGGTTGAGGTTAAGTCTTGTAATATTGTACATAACTTTTCTTTCTGCAAATTTTTTTCCATATTAAAATTAAAAAATGTAAAGAGGTTATGTCCTAGAAGAAATATCAAAGGACAAGAAAAATAAGAAAAGATCAAAAAATGAAAAAATATGAACCCAGAGAAAAAATAGATCATTAAAGTGTGCAAGTCCGAATGCCACTACCTTTTACTTTATTGTCTTAAATAATTGTTGTGTGCAGCTTGTCATACATCCCACAACCCATGATAGTCAAACTGCTTAATCTTGACTACTTCATGCTTTTAATTTCAAGTTTATAGTTACAGAATAAAAACCTGACCAAACAGTTTAATCTTTCCAGATTAGTAGATAGGTAAAGAAATAAAAGGAGCTCATCAGTTTAATCTGAGCCCTTGGAAGATATAAGGTTAGAAGTAGATAGTTTGTTTCATAAAATAAAAAAGGAAAGACAATGGGTTTGCTAGCTTAAGTGAACCCACCAAAGTGAAGAAAAAATGTTAGGGCAGGTAGAAGAAAGGTTGTAGAAATACAAGTCATTCGAAGCATAAGCACTACTATCATGCTTAACTATGTGTTTCAGTGTGCAGGAGCAGTTATCAAAGTGAAAAGCATGTTCATACGTTGATTTTCCTAACTTCCAATTCATTGCATTTCACCCCCCACTTTATACTTACTAATTTCCCTTTTACCCCTTCATGGTTTGTGAAGATGCCATTTCCATTCATTTTGACTCCTACCCCTTGGTTTCACACATTCCCTAGCCAATTTACCTTCTACATTCATCCCCCTTCCCAAAAATCCCCTTCCCCTAATGTGAAACCCTTTTTCCCTTGGAAAAATCACTTTCCATTTGTTAAATTCCCTAAAAACCCCGAAGAAACCACTAAACCTCTTATCCTAACTTTTATTTCCCCACAAAATTACTTTATTAACCCCGAAAATTCGTTTTCACCCATTATATTTTAAAAAACCCACATCACTTCATAAACCCACAGTTAATCATGGATTAATTACACTTAACCATAATTAATCCCATGGAGCCCGCTGACCTCCGCCCCATCACCCAAACCGTGAAACTTTGTCATGTGATAGCCGTCGGATCATACACCCCTAGATCTAATGGCCCTCACCCATATCACGCTCGCTCAATGCCTGACCTCTACCAGCTCAAGAGCACACTGTATGGGCGGTTTTGCTCGGGCACATTTTCTACATGTCAGCGTCTCGCATACATCGCATTCCCTCATAAAAATACCAACTGACCCTCATAAGTAGTGTGATACCCTCCAATACCGCCTCCCTGCCATAAAGGAAAACCACCACTATTAATTCAATTTCCCCGCCAATTCTAACCGCTCCCGGTTAAAAGCCCTCACACCCCATTTTCTCCCTTTTTCACTTGTTTGCACTGTGAAGCCTCCAAAGCACACCTACGCCCTCAAAGCTCCTGTGACCAGTTACAAACCGTCAAATACCTTCTGAAATGCCACCACAGCACACCTAAAAGCCACATAAGCCTCTGCAAACCTCCATTTAAAACCAGTTTGCAACCTCGACCATAAATTCCAGGTATTTAAGTAGAAAACTAGAACGACCCTCTCATTTAAAAACATACACTAAATTCATGAAATAATTGAATGAATTTAATTGAACTTCCTTTAAATTGAGAGTATTACCCCTCCTAAAATACCAAATCCCCTACCTACAAAGTGCTGATACCCTACTCATGTTACAGAATTGTCAAAAACTTCACTTCCAGTAGCCATATAACCCAAATTTCTATAGTTTATTGCAAAAATGGCTACCTAGACTTCTCTAGATGTTAGAGCAGTGACAACCCCTCATTTAGACATTGATCACCTGGCCCTGACAGATAGAGACTTCCAAATCAAAGATACAACCACCCCACACCACCTTCTGAGAATCCATTGTTGGGCCAAAGAAAGGTTCCTAAACCATGCTAATGATATAAACCTTTGGGAATCCAATCTCCCCAAGTATACATTTCGAGAAGTCCACCCATTCCCAGACATAGTAAATTTTTTCGAAGCCTATTATGTTCCAAGCCATAGGGCTATTGAGGCACCAAAACATGAGATATTATTTACTATTACTATTGAGTCCATCAATCAGATGCTTCCAATCCAGCCTAGTCCTAATTTGGCTCCTTTATCCATTGGACACTTGTTGGACCTATACATCACACTGGGCCTAGACAACATCAAACAAATATTTCAGAATTTCATCATTGAGGAGTGCCATACTCCTAAAGACATTCCACCCTATGTTGCCACTTTTTTTTGGAGATTGCCAGGAGAATAATCACCATGATTTCATGCATCCTAGTATGCACATCAGACAAATTTGTGGACGAGGTCATCATGGCCTTCTTGTTCATTTTCACTCCAGGCAAGCCTCCTACCATTTTGTATGATTATGCCCAGTTAATTGCAGACAGAATGCATGAAAAAATCACTATATTGCCCATTGAAAGAGTTTTCAAATACTCTTCAGTGTTGTTTCATATGTTCCTCTATTACCAGATTGATAAATTCCCTTTGAAGATCCAAAAATTGGACACCAAGGGAAAGGAAAGATTAGTCATCTTCTGGACACAATTGGTCCACAAGCTTTCCACCTCATACAAAGACTTCATAGATCCATTTGTATACCTGGTTATGAACATGCTTAATTCTAAGAATCAGCCTAGAATCAGCCGATAAATTAAAAGAGTACTGCAACTAGCCAAGAATAGCAAGGTGGGAGACTAGTACCTCTACTAGAATCACACTAAAATCAGGATCTATGGCTGTGAGCTAGGCCCCTACAAATTGCCTAAATACCTCCCCATGAGGATATTTTCCCTTGAATACTTCAGGAAAATCGTAAGTGCAGATGAGGTCAACTTCCTAGCTACTAGGAAGAAGACACAGTTTAAGATGAAAAACCAAATGGGCCCATTCATCTGCAACACTAGAGAGGTTGGATCTGAGGCTGATAAGATGCTCCAGGAAATGAAATTCAGGAATAGTTTCATCTAGCATTATGACCCTCATGGGGTTATAAACAAGCTTGGAAAAAAGGTCAAGCTGGGACCTTACATCCACTACCCAAGACCTAACATTGAAAAATATGCTAATCAGTCAGAATGGGTAGAGAATACATTGATTGACATGAACAACACAGTTGTGGAAGTGGAGAACACCATTATTGATTTAGAGAAACAATTTGACCAGAGCTCTTTCCTACAGGTTCCAGAGTTGGGAGAGCCAATGAACATCCCACCTGTCATTCATACCCATCTCAACGAGGATAAGAATCCTAAAAGAAGCAGGGAGGAAGCATCAAGTTCTGCCATGGAGACCATTGATGAGCAGTTCAAGCTAAGAGAAAGGCCCAAATTGAATCTTGTGTCTGAATAGGAGGAAAACATTGCATCAGAAGAAATCATTGACACTGAGGCAATGGGGCAGAGCAATAAATAGACAATAGAGACAACTGCATTAGCAGAAACACAACAGTCATCTACTTCCAACACATAGATCATACAGAGGCAGAAGAGTGTGGAGGTGTCTTCCTTTGTCAGGCCAACTGACAAGGAAATAGAAATCAAAGAAATATTTAAGGAAATTAAAATGAGGAATGAAAAGCTAAAGGCAGACACATATGGCAAGTACTTGAAGATGACACCACCAAACCAGAACAGATTGAAGGTGCCATTCCTACAACCCACTGTACAACAACCCAAAACCTCAGCAGATTACAAGAAGACCAACTTTGAGGTCTTGACTATGGATGTTCATCCCATTGATCAAATAGAATTCCATAAATAGGCTGGAGAAATGATCTACTCCACCCTCACTACCAAGGCCAGGGAAACATTCAAACTGAAAGATTGATTGGACAATGTCATGCCTAGTACAAACTAGAAAAGGCCTCCTCCAGCACCAAAGACACCAGGATAAAGTCCTTGGAGGACTTGGTTATTGAAATGTGTCATGACCCAAACAACATCAAGGCTGCTGAATAGTTAATCAAAAAGAAGAATGAGGATATTACTGCCTGCAAGAAACAACTTAAGATGCCTTAGTTACAGCACCCACAAAAACAGGAAGTCCTGGAAAGCGAGACAAATCATGAAGAGATAATGGACTTGGTGCTGTAACTCAATGACCGGTTGAAGGAGATGGAAAAAGAACTAGAAATCTTGATTAAGCTCAAACAAGCTAGTATTGATAATGGCCCTTCAACTGTCATTCCAACAGTGACCACAAATGAACCTTCCACTCTGGCAGCAACATTAGCTCCCACTAGTCCAATGGCCACTGCATTTCCAACATCAACTTCGACTACATTAGCAACAACATCAACAACAGGTACCATAGGTGAAGAAGTGAACAGGTTGGTCAAAATATGGAAGAAACATCCATTCAGACCAATGAGATGAAGAAATTGAAAGAGAGAATCAGCAGCCTTAAGACAGATTACAAACTTACCCAGACTATGCATAAGGAAGAACAACAAAAGGCTGCAAGGATGAATGAGAGGATAAAAGGCCTGGAGAAAGAACTGACCTTGACTGAGCCAATGGGAAAGGATAAAGAGAAACTGTGGGCCAATATCATTGACTCTGTCAATGATATTTCGCCATCTATCCAGGTCATTTTTGAGCTGATTGATTTGATTAAGCAAGCAACAGAAGCCATTGAAAGTGTGAAAACAGAACTTGGAGATATGCTAGAGGAAGCAACAAGAATCATCCATTTCATCAACTCCAAGAATAAAAATGAACTACAAGAGCTTGAGATACTTGATAGGACAGGTACAATTTTGGAAGTCAGGAGAGTCCTCACCAAGAGGAATTTAATGTTGAATCTAGAATATAAGTGTTAGAAGATGCAGCTAGCCATTGACAAGTTCATGGCTAAATTTGAGTTATTAAAGGAAAAGGGATTACCTAATTCCTTAGTTATAAATGACAAGTTAATAACATAGGCATATTACAACAAGAATATTAGGGAAGTAGCCAAACAACAGGTGATCACTGCATCTATGAAGGGCATGCCAACAGGCAAAGTTTGTACCAAACTTTTGAAAACTTATTTCACCTCTAGCATGAGGTAAAGCACCTATTTATTAATAAACCCACTTTTGCCAAATATATAGAGGCAAATGAGAGACACAGAAAAATGATCAGTATCCAATTACCCGATGAAGAAAGATGGGAAAAACTGAATGATTTATAGTAGTAAAAACACAATAAATTATAAATGTACAGTAAAAAGTGAAACAACAGGGTAAAAGGATATTAACAGGTCAACAGGGTTAAAGTGTATTAGATGAAAGAGTATCAGGTGAAAGGTTAAAGTAAAACAGGGCATCCAGCATGAAAGCCAAACAGCCTAGCAACATAAAGGGCTAAAAATCAAAGTCTACAGCCAGTAGAACCAAAATAAAAGGGACAACATGAAACAGTTCAATAGCTGTCTCTATCTTCTTGCAAGAAGATATTTCTTTTTTCCTAGATTAGTTCTAAATACAGTTTCAGATATTTTGTAATTCCTTTTGTATAAATACTTCAATATTCGAAGTATTAGTGTGGATTATCTTACATTTGTAGAGTTATTGTGATCTTGAACCTATGGGTGATTGTACCATTTTCAAGTCAACAAACTAGAGCAAGTAATAAAATCATTTTGCTACAGGATTCATGAGGATAAGCCATTTGCAGTGAAGTACTTTCTTTGTGTGATTGTATTACCTTTCTTATGTGTTTTCATAATCTTAAATGTGTTCTAAAATATAAATGAATTAACTGGAAATATCACTCAGAATTTGTTTAATTACACTCTGTTTTTCATAGTTATTTATTTACATGTTTTCTCCTAATACCTAGATTTGAGAACCCTTAATTGCTCTCCCATCCTCATTGACTTCTTTCATTCCTTCCAAAATCCTTCCTAGGGAAACCTTAATTGTTCCCTGGATCCGATTTGAAGCCATTCACCATTTAGCCTTTGAGATCTACAGTAACTTATCTATCTTGCCCTATAGACACTGTTTTTAGAACTAAATCCAGTCCTGTTTGTCAAACATCCGAATCCATAGCCCAATGGTAGAAGCCAAACCTCTGTTCATCTAAGTAAAGTGATCCCACCGCCAAATTTTCAAAACAAAACCCAAGTGCAAGCAATAACTAGCCTAAAATAATCTTAACTAAAAAAAATTTAAGTTATAAAGAGAGAGCCCTCTTTGAGCATCAGGAAGGCTAGATCTTGATCTCCAAAAGTGGTTTTTGGTTACCTTTGGTTTTTCTTTCATCATACTTCAAAAGAAATATTAGAGTGATAACAGTGGCTACATGCCTCTAAATTATGTCATAATGAGTCTCGAAGGCCTATTTATTATTGAGAAACAATGGAAAACCCTAAACATCCAAAAAACTAACCCTAGGAGATGAAGCGCCAAAACTGTGGGCCTTGTTTGGGTAAATTGGTACATCAATTTCCCGGGGTCGTAACTTTGGCATATGATTTCCGTTTCGCTATCATAATATCTCATTTTGAAGATCTCAAAGAGAAGCTAAAAAAGATAAGAACCCTAGTTTGGGATGTTTTTGGTCTCTCCGTTTTCCCTAAAAACATTATTTAGGGCCTCAAAACGGCTCTGAATGTTCAGGACCCAAAAAAAATGCAAAAATAGTAAACTGTGCTACAATTAAGGAAACTGAAAAACTAAAAGAGACAATGTTGGGGTTCCAAGAGAAATAGGTGGGTGACCACAGATATCCACCTGGATCATTCCTCGTCCCTTAGGAAACAATGGTCCCCATTACATTGAGTGCCTCCATGAGATGCATAAAATTCTCCTGAACTTGGGCCCTGGTGAGTCACTTGCCTTGGTGAAGGAGTTGGCCAAATTTGACAACCTGATATAGTTGGATCTTTTGATAGTGAGTGATCTTGATCTGTGTGTCCATGATCTGATCAGTGGTGGCCTATTCCATGCAATATTGGTTTAGCTCTATTGGTGTGAGTTGTTCTGCAACGTTGGATGTATCCAACAAAGGTGGAAAGTATTGATGATGGTGGTCTACATTGAACACTTGGTGCAAACCAAGGAACGGTGGAATGCTAAGCTCGAAGGAATTGTCCCCTATAGCCTTGGTGATGGTGTATGGCCCATATCAGAGCGGGCGATGCATGTGGTGGGGTCTAACGAGGCGCTCATTATGCAAATGTAGCCAAACTTTGT
Source organism: Pinus taeda (assembly GCA_000404065.3). Taxonomy (NCBI): domain Eukaryota; kingdom Viridiplantae; phylum Streptophyta; class Pinopsida; order Pinales; family Pinaceae; genus Pinus; species Pinus taeda. Next base: position 123,008 of record APFE031392067.1, read on the forward strand.
CAACCACCTAGAATTTGTGCGACACCTGATGCCGATCATGGCACTACTTGTACTTGGCCTTTTCCACAATGGAGCGATGATATATCGGTCTGTTGGGTAGAGGTGCTCCAGGAGTCAGATCGAACGAATTCTTGACCTAATAGTGCAATGTTACCCATGTGGGTGAGGAGAAAATGTCCTTGTATTATTTTATGATCGTACCCACCTACTTCTACTGCGGAGAGGAACCCTTCCCGGTGGCAATGGATGTGGCTGTGATCTTCCCCTTACTTTGAGAGTGAACTAGAAAGAAAATAAATTTCCTAGTTTGGGAGATGATATTACTACATTTCTTGGCAGAGATCAAAGAGGTGGTGGTAGGTGGAGCTACCTCTGGTAACTTGTAAAATGTATCTCCCAAAGAAATAATCGTAGAGCGAGTTCTACACTCATTTACAACATGTCGCTTCCACAAGTTTTCCTAATAATACATCACAAACGTCAAGAGGAGAAACATCACATAATACCTCTTCTATGAACAACTTGATGCTGTAGGGAATGTGACACTACTAGTTGACTCAGAGATCTCATCCTTAGTGAAGCCACCCGATGTTGTACGACTGCGAGTGTGGTATGGTTAGTAGGCCCACCCGCTTCACGACGTTTACTGAAATGAGGTTCTTTTGGCTGCTCCACATTTGTGAGTGGAAAAGAAGTTCCCCCTCCTCTAGAGTGTAGGGCTCATTCTTCTAGATCTTGGCAGTGACAACAGTAGTGCTAGGATCCACATCAATAATCTGCTTCCATTTTTCATTCCTCTTATCGGTTTCTAACTCAAGGTTGGAACATGCATCTAATTCTGAAGCCTTCAACTTGGCCACGAGCGACTGCTTGGTCCGACACTCACTTGTGTTGTGAGTGGGGTTCTTATGGAACTCACACCACTTTCCCGTGTCCTTCTTTGATGTCGTGTTGTTGTTCTTTTCTTGTAGCTTTGACGGGTTGTCTTCGGTCACCCCAGATTGGCTTTATAATTTTTTCTTCACATTCGCAGATCCAAAGTCTCACTTCTTTTGTTTAAACTTCTGCTCAATCTTGACAGCGTATCAGTACGCCTTGCCAAGCAAGGAGATGTCTAGGAACTCCATCATTGCGCAAAGGGTATGAAAAATATTGGTAAAATCTGGCACGTACAGGTCCCTTCCCTGCGTGGTCCAATTTATGTATTTATCCTCATAGCTTCTGACAAGGTAGTACTGCTCCTTGATGGCATCCCGAAATGAATTCCAAGTGGGTGCAACTGAAAGCAGTGAGGCCGTACTTTCATCCTTCTTCTCGTAGTAGGTTTCCCACCAATTCTTGACGTAGGGGGCGGCTTTGAGAAGTGAAAAAGTGATCTTTTCCCGGCTGGACAAAATCATGAACATAAAAATATCCTTCTAGTAGATTTAACCATTTATCTATGACATCTACATCTATTTGACCCTCAAATATGGGAATGTCAAAATTAACTTCTACCTTAAAGGGTGTGACGCTTCCAGAGTAGCTGTTGGAAGTAGATGTGTCACTCCTGGGTAGCCGCTAAGGTATCTGGCAAAGTTGTCCATCATTGTCTTCCTTTGTCGCTCGAGGGCTTCTTCAAGAAAGATTTTGATAGGATCTCCTGCTCCCATGGGAGGCTGTTGGGATTTACAAGGCTGATTTTGCAAAGGTTTAAGCAGATCGAGCCTTAACTCTTTATATCCCGACCTCATTGGGGACATGTAAAGAAAAAAATAGAAAGGGGATATCGCTCTGATACCATTGATCTATATTTAAACAAGAACGCAACAAATTACAGATATAACCATAAATACAAAAATGAAGCAGAAATCACACTTCATTTCATTAAAAGAAAAATATTGAAGTATGCTTACAAATAGAATGGAAATAACACTAGCTCAGGCGATGGTATCTTATCTCTGAGAAGAGATGTGGTGGCTACATGCCTCTGAACTGTGTTACACTGAGTCCTAAAGGCCTATTTATTATTGAGAAACAATGGAAAACCCTAAATCCTAACCCTAGGAGATGAAGTGCCAAAACTGTAGGCCCCATTTGGGTAAATTGGTACATCAATTTCTCGAGGTCGTAACTTTGGCATACGATCTTTGTTTGGCTGTCAAAATACCTCATTTCAAAGATCTAAAAAAGAAGACTAAAACTAAAGAAGAAATTCAATTGGGGACATTTTTGATCTCTCCTTCTTCCCTAAAAACATCGTTTAGGGCCTCAAAACAGCTTTAGAAGTTCAAGACGCAAAACAAACTGACAAAAGTAGTAAACTGTGCTACAATTATTGAAACTGACAAACTGAAAGAGACAGCATTGGGGATCCAAGTGGAATAGGTGGGTGGCTACCGATATCCAATTGAATCATTCCTCCCCCTTAGGAAGCAATGGTCCCCATTGCGTTGAGTGCCTCCATGAGATGGGGAAACTTCTACTAAACTTGGTCCCTGGTGAGCCATTTTCCTTAGTGAAGGAGTTGGCCAACTTTGACAACCCGATATAGTTGGGTCTTTTGCTGGTGAGTGCTCTTGATATGTGTGTCCATGATCCGATCAGTGGTGAGTTGTTCCATGCAATTTGGGTTTAGCCCTATTGGTGTGAGTTGTTCGGCAACGTCAAATTTGTCCAACAATGGTGGAAATTATGGCCAAAGGCGGTCTACATCGAATGCTTGGTTCAGACCAAGGAACGGTAGAATGCTAATCTTGAAGGCATTGTCCCCTATAACCTTGGTGATGGTGTATGGCCCATGTCGGGGCGGGCGAAGCTTGTGGTGGGGTCCAGTGAGGTGCTCCTTCTGCAAATGTAGCCAAACTTTGTTGCCCACCTGGAACTTGTGCGACACATGATACTAATCATGACGCTACTTGTACTTGGGATTTTCCACAATGGAGTGGTGATATATTGACCTGTTGGGTAAAGGTGCTCTGAGAGTTAGATCGAACGAATGATTGACCTGACAGTGCAACTGTACCCCTGTGAGTGAGGATAAGATGTCCCTGTATTCATTCATGACTGTATCCACCCGCTTCTGTTGCATTGAGGAAGCCTTCCCAAGGGCCATGGATGTGGCTATGATCTTCCCCTTACTTTGAGAGTGAACTAGAAAGAAAATAAATTTCATATCCTGGGAGATGATCTTGCTACATTTCATGAAAAAGATCAAAGAGGTGGCGACAGGTGAGGCTACCTCTGGTATCTTGTATATCGTATCACCCAAAGAAATAATCACAGAGTGAGCTCTAGACTCATATATAGCATGTCACTTCCGTAGGTATGGTTGTCCTAAAAATACATCACAAACATCGAGAGGAGCAACATCACACAATACCTCATATGTGAAGGGCTTGATGCTGTAGGGAAGGCGGCACTACTGGCTGAATCAGAGATCTCGTCCTTGGTGAAGTCACCCGATGTTGTATGCCTGTGAGTGTGGTATGGTCAGTAGGCCTAGCCACTTCACAACCTTTGCTGAAACGAGGTTCTTTTGGCTGTCTCTGTCAATAATGAATTGTAGTGGCAAACCCTTCACCCACATTTGTGAGTGGAAATGATGCTCCCCCTCCTTTGGATTGTTGGATTCATTCTTCTGGATCTTGGCAGTAGGAATAGTGTTAATGGGCTCTATATCAATAATTTTCTTCCCTTTGTCATTCCTCTTGTCAGGTTTTGACTCAGGTTTGGAACATGCATATGATTCTGAAGCCTTCAACTCGGCCACCAGTGACTGCTTGGTTCGACACTCACTTGTGTTGTGAGTGGGGCTCTTATGGAACTCACACCACTTTCCTGTGTCCTCATTTGACGTCATGGTGGTGTTCTTTTCTTTCAACTTTGAAGGGTTGTCTTCGGTCACCCCACCTTGGCTTTGTCCTTTTTTCTTCAGATTCGTAGATCCAAAGTCTTGCTTCTTTTGTTTAAACTTATGCTTGACGTTGATAGCATATCGGTATGCCATGCCAAGTGAGGAGATGTCTAGGTTAACCATTTGTTGGCTTGTTGGGGCCTGACCCAGCTTCAAAGTTAATTAGCCAAACAAATTCCTGTACTACTGGCCCTTTCAGCAACAGTCCGTGGAGCGCGGACTAAGGTCTCACCCGAAGTAGTATGGGGGGGTGCTGGAACTAGGTTTCTGCACCCTTGAGATGTCTGAGGGGTTGATTTGGTCCAACTATGAGTCCCTTTGCACAGGTTACTTTATGTAATTCCTTAGCCCTCGTGCCTTGATATATTCGCCTTTGTGCAGCCCTAGCCAGGGACTGTGGGGCTTTTGTGTTGCTGGAGCAGCAATTTGCACTATTGTTATAGACATATTTGGCCACTGCAACACCCAATCACATATGTATATAAACCAAGGGCTCTCAAAACCCCTAAAAGTATTGTTTCACACCCTAAAGGATCATGGTCAGCTGATTACATCATTTCCCAGAAGTTCCACCTGAAAAACCACTCAGAACTGGCCAAAACTGGACCATACAGACTCTTCCATGCTAAGGGTGTGATGCATACTGGCTTCTACACTGGCCAAGTGTGATGCATACCAAAAGAGCCTTCTGTAGGGTGCAATGGGCGAGAGTAGACAAATGGCAGAGGTAGTTTGCTAAGTGGAAACCCAGGGAATCTTCTAGAAACTTCCCCTATGACACTTGCCTCTCTGAATTTGCCCAGGGATGAGTAAGAGATCATGAAATATCCAAGTGGAACCAAGAACTATTATTGAAATGACACTAATAAAAAACCCAGAAGCTGACTCACCCCTTTGCAAATATCTATAAATGGATCCCTCATCACAGAGATCTAAAGGCTGGAATTTTGTAATTTGTAAGGAAGTGTTGTTGGTTTCTCTTTGAGACATTGCAATGTTGGGTGATCTTGCTTTTCATGAGGTGAAGAGGGTTTTCATGCTGGGAGGATGATGCTGGATCAGATAGCTAGGTTGTAATCCTCTCTTCTACTTCTACTATCAATAAAGTTATTTGAGTTTTCCCCCATATACTTATGTATTTGTGAATCTTGCTATTTGTGAATGCAATTGTATGGTTAATGTACTTCTGATTCTGCATTGTTTATGGTATTATAGATCTCTATGCTTTGATGGTGTTATGTTGCTTTGCCTCTACAGGTGTTCTTTAAAGTGGGACAACTGAGAAATGAGTGGTAGGCTCTATCAAAGGAGAGAGGAAACAAGCAAGGAGCCAAGTGAAAGATTCAAGTTGGTGCTCTCTGCTTCTCTCTTATCTATCATACATAAAGGAAAACACAAGTTACTTTGAATTGTTTGTTTATAAGATAGCTACCCGTCTTAGTGGGACTAGCAGATCGAATAGACACTAGTTTTCCTAGAAACGAAATGGCGACTCCACTGGGGAGCGAATAGTTTGTTTGTTTGTTACTGTTGTTTGCTTTATAAACTACAAATGGAGCCTAAAGTTAATCCAGCTAGCCTTCGAACTGCTTTTGCTATGCAATTGCAAAGTAGATGAATGCTGCTTCAGTCAATCTCTGGGTTGGTTTATGAACTGAACATCTGACTTGCAAACATCCTAAGTGCCCTTGTGGTAGCTCATTAACCTCATAAGATCATTACCCTATACTTTTTTGTTATTGTCTATCATAGCTTAGCCTAAATCACTGAACTTAGCTGCAAATTTTGAGCAAAAACCAAGCTCAGTTTCATTCCCTGGTCCATCGCACTGTCTGTAACTGGCAGCCTGGATGCATTGCACCTCCCATGTGTTGCAGGTGAGATGCATCCCTGTTTCCCTTAAGGACAGGTGTGATGATTGAATGATACTATTTCTGTCTCTAGAATTTGGTTTTTTACACCTTGTTTTCAGCTCTATTCAGTAGTTTTGCTGCTTATGATCAGTATATCATTGTTGAAGCCTTCTTCCTTTACATTATTTAGCCTCCATTGATCAAGAATTGTGAATGTTTTTTATGTATTTTTCATCATTTACAGTCCTTTGCAAAAAGTAGCTTAATCGAACTGTTTTCTTTTGATTCGAAAGTGTCGTAACTGTCGTTTTGAGTCAAGAAGAAGAGTGTCGTAAAGTCTTCCTCTTCTAGATAGTTAATTGTACTTTTTTATTGTATTTGATTTGAATTGCTAATATTTGAAGTGTCGAAAACAGTTTTCCATTCAAAATCGAAAGTGTCGTTTTAGTCTTCCTTTCATTTTGAAAAGAAATTGTTGAAGTGTTTCTTTGAAGGAAATAGTTCAGATCTGTACTTAGTTTTCCTTTTTGGCATTCTCACATTAAGGAAATGGAAAAGCAAATACATGCATGTGCATTTGCATTTAGAATGCATGCGGAAAATGATTTAGGAAAAGTGCATTTAGTGTGTGGTCTCTACTCTCTATTGAAAGAATCATACTTTTCTTTCCTTAGTAGCTAGGATTTTCATTGCTAAAAGAAAACAAACCGACTGTTTATCATTTTAAATTGCATATTTAGGAATTTTACATCTACATCATGCGGTGAACCTTGAAAGACAAAATTATAAGAAACATCAACTCTAAAATAAACCTCAATGAACATAAAAACGATTTGGAACCTAACGCACAACATATAGAAGTCTAGGCTAGAGACGTGTTCCGGTGTCGTAAAACCTGGTAACTATCGTTTTCATCGAATGTTGGGTGATTCCTCCTCTTTGATATGACAAGTGCTAGTACGGACTTGTGCTCCCCGTACCGTCGAGTATATATTGGGAGACCACAATAGGTTGATATTATTTATCCTTAGGAAGCCGTGTCTACTGCCCTATCGATCACAATGCACTGAGCACATCATTCGGGAAGATTGACTGCCGTACGTAAAGTCCTTGGTAATTTCTCTTTAATTTACCACCAAGGTGTATATTGCAGTTTTGCGATTGATTTGGTAATCCCTCTCTCTAGATTTCCAGAGTAGTCACTTTCGTTCCTTTTCGACTCCTTAAAAGAAAAGGTCCATATGAGCACTTGTCACTTCAGGCTCATTAAAAATTGAAGGCAACCAAAGTCACCTTTAGCTTTTTCTCGACTCGTAAAAATTGAAAAAGCAAGTTGTGTCAGAGCATCATAAAATTTATTTAATTCAGAATAACATCCCTATTCCTTCATTGATCTTAGGTTGAGGTAATGGAGTCCACCAATCAAGGATTTCCCCTTTGGGGAAATCCTAGTCCTTTCTCTTCTTGGGGAAATATTGGTGCTCCATATATGGCTACATTGTCCCTTCCAGGAATCACAATTGGCCTGCCGGTATGGCTATTCTCAACCTCTATCATTCAAAACACCATAATTCCTCAGTAATCGAATTAGAAACCAAATGATACTGGAGTTTCTCCCTCACCTTCTACTTCGTTTGTTTCTCCCTCTCCCTCTTCCTCTTCTCTTGCTGAAACTAGTGATACTAAAAACCAAGTAACTGAGAAGAAGAAGAAAGGGAAGGAGAAGAATAAGAATCCAGTCAAGCAAGGGGGAAACCATGCATCATCTGGTGAAAATCCACACACCAAACCTTCCAAACCAAAATCTCCATGCATAATTTGCAAAGGAAACCACTTTCATCGAGATTGTCCTTGCATTCCGCGGATCTTGAGAGACTGGTCTCTCCGCTTGCACCATCCGGTGTCATCAACCTTTGTCGATCACGTTGAGAGTACACCATCGACTAGTGAAAATGAAGTCAACAAACAAAAAGGAAGATTCATATTTCCTTGTAGATTGTGTGAAGGCGATCATGCCCTCCACCATTGTCCTTGTTTGGATGAAGCTAAAAGTGTCTTGGATAACCATCCTGCTCCACTGCAGCGACTTCTGCCTGGATACAAGATACTCTTGCCAAATCCATCGCTAGTTGAAAATCCGATTGACATACCTTAGCTGTCGGTCAAAACGCCTATCGTTGAATATAAACCTTCTAAGTCCATACCAGACCAAAGTCAATAGGTCGGGATGGCAACCAACCTAGTCTTGACTTCAAAAGGTCTACCTTTAGATGATACAGTTTCCAAAGAGAATGAGAACGACGTTGTTCAAATTCTTTTTGTTAATAAAGATTCTGATGAACATGGGGGCAATCTACCCATTCCTTTACCACAGGAGGGAAGTTCCCCATTTCAAGAGATTCATCCAGCCGTTTATTCAGTCCCCCCTCCAAGTAATCTAGTCATTTCCTTCGATTGGAATCTACTAGTGGGACCCCGCCTTCCATCTAATGTACCATTCCGAATCATAGTACAAGTTTATAGAATGATCATGTCTGGCTCTATCATAAATGAAGGGCTTCCATGAGTATCCTTTCCTCAACTGCTTGGAAAGCACTTGGCTAGCCATCGCTTCTGCTTGAGAATCAAAATTTGTCAGGCTTCAATAAAGCAACCAGTCAACCGATAGGGATCCTTCCAAATTTGCCTATAACTTTGAGAAGGAAAACCGTTCACTTGAACATGATGGTAGTCTAAGGACCACTAGATTACAATCTATTCCTTGGGTGTGACTACGTTTACAGCATGGGAGCTACTGTTTCCACACTCTTTCGGGCGATGTGTTTCCCGCATGAAGGCAGAATGGTGCAACTTGTCAACCAACTTTCATTTCCCGATTCAAACATGGCTATGAGTCAAACACCATCCCTAAATGGTCTCTTTACACAAGGAATGTATTTTCATCCTCCAGTTCATCCACCTAATTACCACAAGTAATTCAGTGAATGTAACAAAACTCAGGGGGCATGCACCCTAGTTTGCTTCGGCAGGCGAACCCAGCTGAAAAGATAGATTTCCTCGTAGGATATATGATTGATCTGAAACACCATTTTCTTGTAGGATTTGAGTATCAGCCTAAAATATGATTGATTTGAAACACCATTTCCTTGTAGGATTTGAGTATCAACCTGAAACTCGAAGGTTATGTGATTGGAAGCTCACACCATTCACCTTTGTCTATTTCGATGGAGAAAGCCAAGGAAGTGTTTTGACTGCTCCACGGACAAAACAATCTTGCTTAAATGCAAGGACTTCCATACGGTGACCTGGAAACTCTACTTTTCTTTATACCTGGGGGCATGCAAACCTTTTTTATGCAAGCAAAAAGCGACCAGCGTAACAACTCTAACCTTGTAGTGTTTTAGATTAGCTCTTAGTAACAACCTCTTAGGTTAGGTGATTGGTCTGATCCACCATTCACCTTTGTCGGTGGCACATAGGCAAAGCAAAGGAAATGTTTTTTTTTCTAAACTATCCTACCTAACCTTAGTGGTTCATTAACTCTTAGTGTAGTTAGTTCTGTAGTTGGTCGTTTCTAGCTTGCATACTAAAGGCTATGAGCAAAGTTTCACATGGGGCAAGCTCACTAAAAAATGAACCTACTAATAAGAGACATCCTTAAAGACGACTACCTTGAGCAATGTTACCGCAGGGTTCAAGCTCATTAAAAAATAAACCCGCCATTGAGCAATGTTACCGCAAGGTTCAAGCTCATTAAAAAATAAACCCACCATTGAGCAATGTTACTGCAGGGTTCAAGCTCATTAAAAAATAAACCCGCCACTGAGCATAATTTCTAAATATTCAAGCTCATTAAAAAATGGATCCACCCTTGGTAAATAACCTTTGTGATTGCATTGCTATCAGCCTTTTGAGACTTGGTTGTGTTCTTACCATCACCTCCACTCTTTTGTCTGATCATACGCTTCCACTTGATTGTTTACCCTTTTGAGTAACAACTACGACGAATGATTCTGTTAGCCACCCTCATTACACTGTCATTTCTGAGAAGTTCCAAACTTACCTGGAACCAGTTGCTACCCGAAAACATCACTCGTTCCTCAAAAAACAAGTCTCTTTTAAGCTCTTTTTAGACTCGTAAATATGAAAAGATTGCCGAGCTACTGGCCTTTCTAGCTTGTTAAAGTAAGGAGAAGTGCCATCCCTCCTCTACATTTTAATATTTTTGGACCTAAGGGATCATTCCACAAAAAGATCAAGTGCTTGTCTTTTTCGTCTCACTAAAGCTATCGAAAAGTAATCCCTTTCATATTATTTTATACTTTTTCAGACGTAAGGGATTATGCCACGAAAAAGGACTATTGGAGTTTCCTTTCCATCTCTTTTCAAACTCTCTAAACATGAAAAGGACCGTGTTATCTTTTTCGTTAAACTTGTTAAAACAATTGCGACAAACTTGTCCATCCAAACAAGAGCGAGTTTCATTGTCACTAGGCTCTCTAAGACATAGCGATAGGTTTTCCCAAAGGGCAAATTATAGAACAAGCATATGTTATCCTCCTCAAGCTTAACAAAAATAAAGAGGTACTGGTCAACAATGACTGGGGAAAAAGGGAAGAAAACTTGAAGAACTTCATTGGTAGCTGGTCTCTCTTGAACATGACACTTTCACTCCATCACCATGATTGAGTCGGGTTGGGTTATTTCGTTCACCGGTGACATCACCATTGGTCCTCTGTACCATCCATTTTTGGGGTTAATGCTACTAATCCATCTCAGTGTCACCGATATGTTCAAGAGAATTCATTCAGAAATTCACCAACCCAGCTAATGCCTCATCCACTACAATACATTCACTCTCCATTTTTCATGACCGCCATTCCTAAACCTTGTATTATCAGATCGTTTTCACGTCCACAAAATCATTTGCTTTGTTTTGTGTCGTAGATGTGGGATTCATTAAGGCCCTCCTACGACGGGTCACTTCTTGTCGACATCAGCTCATTATCCAAGAAGTTGACTTAGGAACAAACCTTTCAGTACTTTGAAGCTTGCATGCCTCAACGACAAGTTTCTCACTTCGAGTGATAGGTTTACATCAATGGCCTTCGACCGAAAGATTTTGCATGGTGTTCAACATCGACTCATATATTCACACCACGTGAATTGTACTATAGTACCTTGAGGGTCATTATCATTATCAGTGATTCCTCTCGCACCTATTAACAGCTTACATCATTGGCTGGTAACCAGGTGATGTCTTTCCATGTTCGACTTCATAACATCTTTTCACATGTATCAACTTGTACATCGGGTGAAGATTGAACGAGTTTGAAGAGCCCGGATCTAGTTTCATCCATCCGAGCTGCGATATATTTAGGAAAATAAAGACATCAAATGTACACCATAGCTGCACAGGTGATCATCCAAGCTAAGGGATGATGGCTCTACAAGAACCACCAGTCTGCAACAGTAGACGATTGACTGTCCTATGTACATGAAAATGAATTTATAAAGTTGAGCATGGGAATGCCCGCCTCAGTTAGATCATGAAAATAATATGAAGATAATGTATTGTATTTTATTTTATACAGGTAACCTTCCAGTTCGAAAAACCTCGGATCCTCATATTAAAGCATTTCACTCGACATCAACAGATTTACGACCTCATGCTTTAGGGGGCAACTGTTATAGACATATTTGGGCACTGCAACTCCCAATCAAATATGTCGATAAACCAAGGGCTCTTAAAAAACCTAAAAGTGTTGTTTCACACCCTAAAGGATCATGGTCAATTGATTACATCATTTCCCAGAAGTTCCACCTGAAAAACCACTCAGAACTGGCCAAAACTGGACCATACAGACTCTTCCATGCTGAGGGTGCGATGCATACTGGCTGCTACACTGGCCAAGTGTGATGCATACTGAAAGAGCCTTCTGTAGGGTGCGATGGGTGAGAGTAGACAAATGGAAGAGGCAATTTGCTAAGTGGAAACCTAGGGAATCTTCTAGAAACTTCCCCTATGACACTTGCCTCTCTGAATTCGCCCAGGGATAAGTAAGAGATCATGAAATCTCCAAGTGGAACCAAGAACTATCAGTAAAATGACACTAATAAAAAACCTAGAAGCTGATTCACCCCTCAGCAAATATCTATAAATGGATCCCTCATCACGGAGACCTAAAAGCTGGAATTTTGTAATTTGTAAGGAAGTGTTGTTGGTTTCTCTTTGAGACATTGCATTGTTGGGTGATCTTTCTTTTCATGAGGTGAAGAGGGCTTTCATGATGGGAGGATGATGCTAGAGCAGATAACTGGGTTGTAATCCTCTCTTCTACTTCTACTATCAATAAAGTTATTTGAGTTTTCCTCCATATACTTATGTATTTTTGAATCTTGCTATTTGTGAATGCAATTGTATGGTTAATGTACTTCTGATTCTGCATTGTTTATGGTATTATAGATCTCTATGCTTTGATGGTGTTCTGTTGCTTTGCCTCTATAGGTGTTCTTTAAAGTGGGACAAGTGAGAAAGGAGTGGCAGGCTCTATCAAAGGAGAGAGGAAACAAGCAAGGAGCCAAGCGAAAGATTCAGGTTGGTGCTCTCTCCTTCTCTCTTATCTATCATACATAAAGGAAAACACAAGTTACTTTTAATTTTTTGTTTCTAAGATAGCTACCCGTCTTAGTGGGACTAGCAGATCTAGTAGACACTAGTTTTCCTGGAAACAACTATTTCTCTAAGTCACACCCGAGATCTTACTTATCTTATTATAATAGTTAGTTATCTTTGTGTAAATAGATGCCTTATATTATTTATTTAGCACATTCATATGGGTTCACGCAGTAAATAAACAATAGACTTGCAATTCATACCAAATAATACATAAAACATGAAAAGATACACAAAAATATGGTAAAACTTCTCTTTTATTAATTCTTCCGATGGTTACAAACTCAACCTACCCTACGCACTTAGCTGCAGGGGTCCACGCACTCAGCTGCAGGGGTCCGCACACTCAGTTGTAGAGCCTTCTCCTACTCTATGACCTAAAGACATAGCTTACCCTTTGACTCAATGCTTCATTGATTCCTTAGATTCATTATTCAATGTATTATGCACTTAGAGCCTCGTTCTATTTATACCATTCCATGGTTCGCGGACCATGGGTAGATCTTTCAAACCAACATTACATTACAGAAAGAAGGGTAGAAAACACTATGACTCTATTATGAATTCGTACCCCACGCCCACAATTCGCAGAGTCTTTACAATGGAATTAGCCAAAACTTGGGCTTTATGCCCCAAAACATGCCTTGGGGGGATTCCACACCCAACAGGCCCCCAACACAAACACCGTGACTCACCCTTGAGTCACTTTGTCGGTGCGGAGATCTTTGCGTGGAGTCCTTCCAACTCTGCTCGGACGGCTACAAGGTCAGAAGTGCATTGAGCAGCTTCCTGCTGAATCTCCTGTACTCGTTGTTCTGAGACCGCTGTGTCGGAACTACTTTCCTACATCTGTTCCTGCATCCCTTACATCTACGTGAGCTTGCCTTTAATTGTTGCTGTGATGATGAAGGCCTCATCAATCCAAGGCTAAATGCGTGCCTTCAAAAATGATTGTCTGTGTCACGCTGCATCTACTTGCTCTTTGAGCGCTTTGGCCTATTGCATTCGCGTGATACTCTGAGTGAGGGTCACCGTCTACGCGGTCCCTTTGATGCAATCATACTGCTGCTAGAGCTCACGCACCTTTGTCTCTAAGTGTTGGATGTTAGGGTCCTCCTACATATTGGTGAGGACCTTGAATGACTCTTCCAACATTCTGGTGTAGTCCCTTACTGTAGTGCTGATCTCCTCCATCCTCGATGTAATAGCACTGACACACTGTTTCTTTACTTCTGGAGGAGTGGACCCCTGCACCTTCAACTGCAGCTCTGCTGTCTAAATGTTTAGCTCCAATTGAACCTTGGCCATTTCTTCTCGTGCCTCGCACACCCTTGCTACTAATCTGTGGATGCACGCCTTTGCTGGTGCTTCTGTTGGGATGGCCAGCTTAGGGACCATCTAGCAGGCTTATTCAAGTACCTACACCATTTGCTGGTTGTGAGACACAACCTCGTCTTGCTGCAAGCTCAACTATTCCATGTTGATCTTCTGCTCACTTAGCACCTGCAATTCACGGCTCTCCCTAGCCCGTAGTTCTGCAGTAATCCAATCCTGCAGAACATAGAGCATCTCCCACTGGAGTGAAGCCATGTTGATCCCTATCCCTTTTACTGCACTAACCGTAGGCCAGTTGGTGTCATTTGCTGTAACCAATGCCCCTTCTGGTAGCACTATTGTGTTGGTTGTCCGAGCGCATAACATTTCCTCAGCTACAGCTGTCCCTACTGCGAGGCTGGTCGAAAGAGTACCAACCTGAAGAGAATGCACCTGTAACTCCTGAATCTATGCTCGGAGGGCCCCCAACACAATTTGATTCTCCTCCACGAAGTTCTGGAGGGCCTTGGTGGTGACGTCACGCACCATCTTGCCTATGTCGTGCAGATCCCCCTTAGTAAGGGTGATCAGATCAATAGACAATTTAGATGCTTTGACCTTCTTGCGCGATTCCATTTGCTCGCTCGGGTGTTGGTGCTTCAGTTTTGTTGATGCTTTTTGTGGGTCTACACCGCCCTCTTGTACCCCTGTTTCCATTTCCTTCTCCTGCTCCTGCTCAGGTGAGGGCAACTTCTAGCCCTCATGTGCCTTTTCTGTTGCCTTCTGTGCTGCTGCTGTGGCCTTTTTCTGCTCTGCTGCTGTCTACGTAGCGTCCTGTGCCTCATACGCTTTTGCTGGCGCTGCTTCTTCCCTTCTCTTTTCTACCAACTGTGCCATGCACAGTTTGGTCTCTTCCTTCTTCTTTTGCGCAACAAACTTTTCCATCATGACAATGTCTGGGGCGCACCATTTCGGTGGCCATGTCTCGAGTACATCAAAAATCACATCATCGGTGGCTATGAAGGGCAACTCACTCCACTTCTTCATAGGGTCCTTGTGCACTCTGAGGTATATGTGGTGAAAGTTCACTTTAAATTCTACAAAACTTTGAAGGTTGTTGTATACAGTGGGTGATAACCGCGGCTTGCGGGTAATCCCCATTTTGATGTTCATCTCCATGAACGCCCAGAAAATCTTACTATCACGGATCTGGTTCGCGTCCTCAGTGGCCCATAGTGAAGCGTACTTTGCGTCCTTCGAGAGATCCCTTACAATCATGGGGAACTGGTTATCCTTCGATAATTCCCCCGCCACCAGCACTATGGACAGCAGAAACCATGCATAGTGGAACGTTTTTCCTTGTTCCCGTGCCTTGCAGCAATTCCCCAGGAACTCTTTGCACAAGAATTCAGACCAATTAAACTGGAACCCTTCTATGCATTGTTCAGTAAGTTCCACCACCGGCACAGGTACCTCGTCCACGCTACACTTCCACGTGACATTACCTTCCAGTATTTGAGTCGCCACCCTAACTACTTTGTTGTTGATACTGGAGATTGCGTAGCCCCTTTTCCTATTTTCCAGCTTGTATTTCTTCTTCATGGCCTCTGCGATGGCCAAATCGCTACTCTTCCTCTTTGAGATGTCTGCAGGGTCCTCACCTTTACACAAGAGCTGGGTAATGTGATGGATTAAGTGGTCCGTGATGGGGATGGGCTCCTCCAACCACAAACACCCACCATGCACCATGAAGAGCAGCTGCCTGATGATGAAGATCGTCACTGGGGTGCAGTGGTAATGCAACACCGAGATCAGGTTTAATAACTCTGCCTTTTCAACTCCGTGTAGCCACTTTCGCAGCTCCAATTCTATAACCCCCGCTGCGGTGTTCTGCTTGGGCTTCCCGAGCTGGGCGGTCTATAGGTGAGGGAATTTCTCATGGTCAGCGAGATCCCAATCTTCAAACTTCAAGTTCGTCACCGGTCCCAGGTGCGTGCCCTCAAAGATGATGTCATCTGGGAGGAGCAAAGTCTGGAGAGAGCACTTGCTCTCATCGAGGTCCTTGGGCCCTTTTTCCTTCCCCTTTCACAGGCAGATATACGTGGGCAACTTGGTTGGAGGGTGTGGAGCCTCGGTTTCTACCTCCATGCCCTTGTCCTCATCTTCTTCAATTATGAGGCCTTCAAGGTCTTCTTCCTCCTCGTCGATTTCCAGGTTAACTTCTTTCCCATTTTCCTGAATAGTTAATCTGGTTCACAGCGGGTTTCAAGGGGACACACACACCATAATCATTGTCTATTTGCCTTTCTTTGGTCTCCGTGTGTGTGGTGATTTAGGGATTTCTGCAATAATCCCGGCACCTTTAGGGGCATCTTCTACGCTAAGGGCCTGCGCAGCCTCTTCGGTGGTCATCTCTGCAATTTCCCTAGCTTCTTCAGAGGCTGCGATCTTGCTCGTCCAGAAATCTCCCAATCGCTCAATCAGAGGCTCAATCAACACTCTACACAAGGCAAATAGATCTCGGCTCAGAATACGTGGGGCATATGATAGCCTAATTCGCAAATGACCAAGTGTTGTTTGCTGGGTAGCCCTTTGTAATTTATAGCGCCTTTTGAGTTTGAATTTGACCGTTCCCCCCAAATCCGATCCATTAATTCTCCCTTGGCGGCAGATTTTCCCAAATCTTGCATGTAAAGCACGCCTTAAATGCCTACCGCCCACTCCATTTGCTCTCAAGTCAAAAATCACATCGTGAATAGTGACTACAACAGTTACTTTCCAGCTAACCCACGCAGCAACACAGCCCCCCTTGCGCAGTCGCGGAACTTGTGACACTTTGGTCCTACGCACAGCCTTGGCATCGTGCAACTCTAGGGCAGAGTAGTTTATAGTCCCGTGCCTCCTTTCAACTGCTTGGAGTGCTAAGACTATGCTTCCCATGGCTAGTCAGGTGGCTGCGCCACCTCTATGGGGTTTCAACTGGTCATCCATCACTTTTCCTCGAAAGAATCCACCTTTTATTGTTACTAGCTACGTCATGCACTTTATCATCTATAGCACGCCACCATGGGTGATCCCTTTAGTAATATGTGGTCCAATCCAAGGCATCAGGCTGATCAACTCTTGGCGATAGTCCCGAAATTCATCAACGTAATCGTGTGAACCCTATTTTATCACCTTGGTTTTATTATCGAGAAAATCCTTATTTATTTCATCCCCAAGCTTCTTGACATCCGCTTCCACTAGAGCAATTTTCTCCCTTAACGCACCCTTTCTTTCATAAGTTCTTGGAGCCTAATATCACCCTGTGGGATTTCTTCCTCAGGTCCCAAGTGTTCTACTTCGTTCAGCTGCGTGATCCCTTCTTTCAAGGCTCCGCGAGTGATCATATCTTCCGGTGCTGCTATGTGGAGACTAGGCATTTTGTATTCTATGGGGATTACATTATTCGCTCCATACTCTAGCCTCAGAGGTGTCTGCTCTGTTAGTTTCTTGCACGTTGTCCTATAAGCCCACAAAACTACTGGTACGCGCAGGTCCCAATCAGTCCACTGTGCATCATATACCTTGTTCAACACTTTGCACACTTCGTTAAAGGCTTCTGCATGGATAACCTTCTGCACACTCATTCTTTTCATACTCTGTTGCTCCAATTGGAGGGGTCGTTCATGCAATTGCCTTGCCCACACATGCTTATTGACTGTGTCTCCTAACACGAAGTATGTGTGCATTCATGCAGGTTTTTTAGTATATGCATGTCTCCATCTAGATAGGTGTGCGCGCGGAGCATTCCGTCCGACAATCTTGTAGGTTAATCGCATCTGAGGCCTCCCAAAATGCATGCACATCATTCTCCTACATTCACGCTTGTCCTCAAAGCTTCCTTGGTGCGCAGCCCACCACCTCGTAGGCATAGTGCGCAGTACCCATTTCAAAGCCTCGAAACGTTGCTGTTCCGGCACTTCTCTTTCAAATTGGTTCAGTAAAGCATCTAACTCACTTAACCCATCATACGTAGGTAGATTCCTTACTTCCATTGATACGTAGTGCAACGATCTTGTCATCATATTGCAGTTCACCATGGTTACCTTGTGTAACTGATTCTGCCATTTCTCTATCTCCTTGTCAGAATCCGACGTACAAGAGCTTTCATGCTACCATGAGATATATCCATCCACGGTGGGATTTACCCAGTATTGCTCTCACGTAGTTATCTTGTAGATGTAGTCCAAGTCATCATCACTTTCATAGTCACGCACTAGCTCTGTGTAGCATGATCCTTCTGCAAGGTCCAAAGGTACAACTATGCGCAGAGACTTTTTCTCAAAAATCATATTCCTCTTCTTCAGATTTATCACCCCGTTCATGTAAGTGCCCCAATCTATTCCTAATAGTGCAGGGTAGGGATTGCTATCATCAACAATCTCTATCACTTCAAAATCTACCAGCGCGCTTGCTCCTTCAATATCCACGGTGATTCCCTGCAATCTTCCCATAGGTAGGATCTTTTGCTAGTTTGCCATTCACAGTTGGATAGGAGACCATTGCAGTGTAGGCCTTCCCATGCACTCCCATGTCTACTTTGGCAGAACGTCCACGTTCAATCCTAGGTCCTCAATCACTTGGTCCATCTCATATTCCTCAATCTGTGTGGTCAACCTCATTTCTCCTCTTGTCCTCGTTGAGTGCTTTCCAATATTATAGACTACACGTGGTTCTCTTGGTGCAGTCCCAGCACATCGATTAATGAGTTCCTGTAGTCCCTTTACAGCCTTGCTATCACGCAACAGCTTCATGCATGTTTCCAGGAACATTGTGAGCATAGATGGGTCCATTTCTGGCTCTGTTCTATCTTTGCTTCCTGAAGTGGAGGCATTAGTGAATGTTGGGTTGTGTTATATTCTTTCCACGACTAGCCCACGTAGTTAACTAGGGGGTGTTATAGACATATTTGGGCACTTCAACCCCAATCTTATATGTCAATAAAATAGGGCTCTTTAACCCCTAAAAGAGTTGTTTCATACCCTAAAAGAACATGGTCAACTAATTACATCATTCCCCAAAAGTTCCACCTAAAAAACCATCTAGAATTGGCCTAGATTGGACCATACTGATTGCTCCACTATCAGGGTGTGATGCATACTGACTTCTACACTAGCCAGGTGCGATGCATACTGATGCGGCCTTCTATAGGGTGTGATGAGCGAGGATGGACAAATGTCCAAGACAGTTTGCTAAGTGGATGCTCAGGGAACCTTCTAGAAACTTCTCCTATGACACTTGCCTCTCTGAATTCGCCTAGGGATGGGTAAGAGATCCAAGAAATCTCCAAGTGGAACCAAATGCAACAAGTGGAATGACACTAATAAAAAACCCAGAGATGACTCACACCCTTGCACACATCTATAAATGGATCCCTCATCTGAGAGATCTGGAGGTTGGAATATTGTAATTTACAAGGAAGTGCTGATAGTTTGTATCTGAGAAAGAGCATTGTATTGTTCGTGTGATCTTGCTATTTCATGAGGTGAAGAGGGCTTCATGCTGGGAGGATGATGCTAGATTAGACAACTGGGTTGTAATTCTCCCTTATATATAATAAAGTTATTCGAGTTTTCTTCCATATAACTGTGCAATTGTGAATGTTATTATTTGTGAATGCCATTTTATGTTCATTATATTTCTGATTCTGTAATGATTATGATATAATAGATCAAGATGCTTTGATGGTTCTTTGTTACTGTGTTTCTACAGGTACTCTCCAAGCGGGATAAGTACAGAGAGGAGTTGCAAGCTTTGTCAAGGGGGAGAGAGATCAAGCAAGGAGTTAAGCAGAAGATCCAGGTTAGTTCCTTTGTCTTTCTCTTATCTATTATACATAGAAGAAATCATGAATTGCTTTAAACTATTGTTTCTAGGGTAGTTGCCAAACCTAGAGGGCTAGTCGATCGAAAAGACACTAGTTTTCCCAGAAATAGGGGTTTAGAAGGGGGGCGGAGCCCCCCCTTCATTACACCGATTGCATAGCAGGGGGAGTCACAATGGGTTTGAGGGGTGCAGGTAACCCCACTCTAAGGGGTCTGGGGCAACGCCCCAGAAAATTTTGGTTTTGGACCCTATGTTAGGTTGGGCGAACCTACCTATGGTTTTGTGCAAGATTTTTCGCACATGGTTTTGGACGCGATGGTTTTCATTTTGATACCGCTCTGATACCAGTAATCTAGATTTAAACATGAATGCAAAAAATTACAGATATAACCATAAATATAGAGATGCAACAGAAATAACACTTCATTTCATTAATAGAAAAATACTGAAATATGCTTACAAATAGAATGGAAATAAGACTAACTCAAGCGATCGTAGCTTATCTCTGAGAAGAGATGTGGTGGTTCCAGGAGATCAGGACCCAAAACAAACTGCCAAAAATAGTAAACTATGCTACAATTAAGGAAACTAAAAATATGAAAGAGACATTGTTGGGGGTCCAAGTGAAATAGGCAGGTGACCATCGATATCTACCTGGATCATTCCTCCCCCCTTAGGAAGAAATGGTCCCCATTGCGTTGAGTGCCTCCATGAGATGGGGAAAATTCTGTTGAACTTGGTCCTTGGTGAGCCACTTGCCTTGGTGAAGGAGTTGGCCAAATTTGACAACCCGATATAGTTGGATCTTTTTCTGGTGAGTGCTCTTGATCTGTGTGTCCATGATCCGATCAGTGGTGGCTTGTTCCATGCAGTCTAGGTATAGCTTTGTTGGTGTGAGTTGTTCTGCAATGTCGGATGTGTCCAACAATGGTAGAAAATATGGCCAAAGGCAATCTACGTTGAATATTGGGTGCAAACCAAGGAATGGTGGAATGCTAAGCTTGAAGGCATTTTCCCCTGTAGCCTTGGTGATGGTGTATGGCCCATATAGGAGTGGGCAAAGCTTGCGGTTGGGTCTAGCGAGGTGCTCCTGCAAATGTAGCTAAACTTTTTCACCCACCTGAAACTTATGCAACACCCAATGTTGATAATGGCGCTACTTTGACCCATTGGGTAGAGGTGCTCTCGGAGTCATATCAAACGAATGATTGATCTGACAGTGCAATGATACCCCTGTGAGTGAGGAAAAGATGTCCCTGTATTCTTTCATGACCATATCCACCTACTTTTGTTGCATGGAGGAACCCTTCTCAAGGGCCATGGATGTGTCTACGATCTTCCCCTTACTTTGAGAATGAACCAGAAATAAAATAAATTTCCTAGATTGGGAGATGATCGTGCTACATTTCTTGGTAGAGACCAAAGAGGTGGCGGTGGGTGGGGCTACCTCTAGTATCTTGTATAACGTATCACCAAATAAATAATCACAGAGAGAGGTCTAGACTCATACACAGCATGTCACTTCCCCAAGTATGGTTGTCCTAATAATACATCACAAATGTCGAGAGGAGCAACATCACACAATACCTCATTTGTGAAGGGCTTAATGCTGTAGGGAAGGCAGCACTGCTGATTGACTCAGAGATCTCGTCCTTAGTGAAGACATCCGATGTTGTATAGTTTTAGGTGTGGTATGACTAGTACGCCCATTTGCTTCATGACCTCTGCTGAAATGAGGTTCTTTTGGCTGCCATTGTCAACAATGAACTACAGTGGCGAACCCTTCACCCTCATTTGTGAGAGGAAAAGACGCTGCCCCTCCTCTAGATCTTCAGGCTCATTCTTCTGTATCTTGGAAGTGACAACAGTGGTGCTGGGCTTTGCATCAATAATATGCTTCCCTTTGTCATTCCTCTTGTTGGGTTCTGACTCATATTTGGAACATGCATATGATTTTGAAGCCTTCAACTCGGCCAATAGCCACTGCTTGGTCTGACACTCACTTGTGTTGTGAGTGGGGCTCTTATGGAACTCACAACACTTTCCTATGTCATTATTTTGATGTCGTGGTGGTGTTATTTTCTTTCATCTTCGACGGGTTGCCTTCAGTCACCCTGCCTTGGCTTTATCCTTTTTTCTTCGGATTCGCACATCCAAATTCTTGCTTCTTTTGTTTAATCTTTTGCTCAATCTTGACAACGTATCGATACATCGTGCCAAGTGAGGAGATGTCCAGGAACTCCAGCTCATCCTGTATGTACCTGTGTAGGCAGCTGTGGTATTTGAGTACTAAATGTACCTCTGAATCCTTGATACCCAACTTTGTGCGAAGGGTATGAAAAATATTAGTAAACTTCGACATGTTTTGGTCTCTTCCCTGCCGTAGCGTGGTCCACTTTATTTAGTTATCCTCATAGCTTTCGATAGGGTAGTACTGCTCCTTGATCGCATCCTGAAATGAATTCCAAATGGGTGTGCTTAAAATAGTGAGGCCATACTTTCATCTTTCTTCTCGCAGTAGGTTTCCCACCAGTCCTTGACGTGGGGGGGGGAGGCTTCGAGAAGTGCAAAAGTGATCTTTTACTGGTTAGAAAAACTAGGAACAAAAAAATATCCTTCTAGCAGATTTAACGATTTATCTATCTGACCCTCAAATATGGGAATGTTAAAATTAACTTGTACCTTAAAGGGTGTGGCACTTCCAGAGTAGCTGCTAGAAGTAGATGTGTCGCCCTTGGGTAGTGTTGAAGGATTTGGGAAATGTTATCCATCATTGTTTTCCTTTGTCACCCGAGGCTTCTTTGAGCAAGATTTGGATAGGATCTCCTACCCTCATCTTTCTTTTCATTCGTCATGGGATGTCATTGGGATTTGTGAGGCTGATCTTGCAAAGGTTCAACCAGATCGAGCCCTAACTCCTTATATCCCGACCTCATTGGGGAAATGCAAAGAAAAAAATAGAAAGAGAAGACCACTCTGATACCACTAATCCAGACTTAAACAAGAATGCAACAAATTATAGGTATAACCATAAATACAGAGATGGAGGAGAAATGACACTTCATTTCATTAATAGAAAATACTGAAGTATGCATACAAACAAAATGGAAATAAGACTATCGCAGGCGATGGTAGCTTATCTCTAAGAAGAGATGTTGTGGCTACATGCCTCTGAACTGTGTTACAATGAGGCTCAAAGGCCTATTTATTATTTAGAAACAATGGAAAACCCTAAACATCCAAAAACCTAACCCTAGGAGATGAAGTGCCAAAACTGTGGGCCCTGTTTAGGTAAATTGGTACATCAATTTCCCAGGGTTGTAGATTTGGCATACGATCTCCGTTTGGTTGTCATAATATCTCATTTCCAAGATCTTGAAGAGAAGGCTAAAAACAAAAATTCAAGCTCATTTGGGAAGATTTTAGACTCTCTCTTTTCCCTAAAATCGTTGTTTAGGGCCTCAAAATGGCTCCGGAATTTCAGGACCCAAAAAAAACTGCCAAAAATAGTAAACTGTGATACAATTAAGGAAACCGAAAAACTAAGAGAGACAATGCTTGGGGTCCAAGTGGAATAGGTGGGTGGCCGTTGATATCCTCTTGGATGATTCCACCCCCCTTAGGAAGTAATGGTCCCCATTGCACTGAGTACCTCCGTGAGATGGGGAAAATTTTGGTGAACTTGGTCCCTGGTGAGCCACTTGCCTTGGTGAAGGAGTTGGCTATCTTTGACAACCCGATATAGCAGGACCTTCTGCTGGCGAGTGCTCTTGATATATGTGTCCATGATTCGATTAGTGGTGGCCTGTTCCATGCAGTCTGGGTTTAGCTCCGTTGGTGTGAGTTGTTCTGCAACATCGAATGTGTCCAACAATGGTGGAAAGTATGGCTAAAGGCAGTCTACATTGAACACTAGGTGCAGAATGATGAGCCTTATCATTAGGTAACTATATGGACCTTCATTGTTACAGATTCATTTGGGCACATCAATTCCCAACATTCAGATAAGTGTTTTAGGGCTCATCAAACCCTAATTTCAGTTGCTTCATGCCCTAAACAAGTCACCCCTTTTAATGCCTCCTTCCCAAACAGTTTCATGACTTGAAGACATCTAAAAAAGGTCTCTAGAGGGATCAGTGCAGGTAAGCCCTTATGAAGGTGTGCTGCAGAGCAGTTAAGTACATTGCTAGGGTGCTCTACAGAGCACTTAGGCTTCCTTTCACCTGCGCTAGGTGAGAATGAGTGAAATTCACATAGAGTTTGGGGAATATTCTTATCTTTTGGGGTCATCTAGAAGTTTCCCTGACTTATCAACTCCTATGAGCTCGAAAATGGATGAGGAATGAGTTAAGGTGCATCCTATTGTTGGCTACGTGGGGCATGACCCTGGTTCAGCAATGAGTTTAGCCAAGAAAATCCCGATACTACTGGCCCTTTCGGCACGTTGCGTTGCTCTGTGCAGCTTTATATTCTTCGCAACCCGTGCACACCTTTATATTATTACAATCCGATCCTTACTGTTCTATTATATTAGTGCTTAACTCAGTTTGTGTGGGCCCAATATGCTTAACACTTATTCAACTTTCAGATTAGCATGCGTACTTGGAAATAATATAAATGCATAAATAACTAGAACACAAAAATACAAATCTAAAAACAGACACACAATATTCTGAATCAATTTTATCTTTATTGATACTCAAGTTCAGTTACAAACCCGACTCCACCCTGCGCACTCAGCTGCAGGGGTTCGTGCACTCAGTCGCGGACTCTACTCGGCCTCTGCGCACTCAGCTACAGAGCCTCTACCTACCACTATGACCCAATACACTTCAGATTCACTTCTATCCTCTAACCATGCCTTTTCATCTATCTATTACTTCTCAAAACTTGGACCCCTTTTCTACTTAAAGCCTCGCTCTATTTATACAATCCCATGGTCTGTGGACCATGGGTAGGCCGACACACTTTACATTAATTTACATTATCTTAGGGTGGCCAACCCTAGACTCTCACGCTCCGCGCCTACATGTCACGGGGTCTTTACATTAAACTCGACCAAAATTTGGCCTTCAAGCCCTAAAAACATGCTATGGGGGGATCCGTTGCCCAACAGGCCCCCAACACAATCATCGTGATTCATCTCGAGTCACTCTACTGGTGGGTGATCTTTGTGCGAAGTTCTTCCAACTATGTCTGGGTTGTACGAAGGTCCGCAACACACTACTCTGTCGTCTGCTCAACCTGCTATGCTCGCTCAGCTGAATGCTCACTATCACGGTCAAATCCCTGTCTTAGGTCATGCATCACTTTCATGTGTGCGAGTTTTCCTTCGATGTCAGCCATGAAGAGGAAGGCTTCATCAATCCAAGGCTGGACACGTTCTTTAAGTACTGCCTATTTTTGGCATGCTACGTCCACTTGTTCCTTCAATGCCTTCTCTTGTTGTATCCTCGCAAGCTATTGAGTTAGGACTACTATCTACGCCATCTCGTGCACACTATCATATTACATTTGAAGCTCCCGCGCCTCTGTTTCCAACCGCTGTATGGTGGGGTCCTCCTGTAAGGTTGTGAGGACCCCAAAGGATTCTCCCAACAAAGTGGTACAACACTGCACTCCCTGTTCAATTTCTTCCAACCCTTTTTGGACATTGCTGGTGCATTATTCTCGAATTTCTGGGGGCATGGAGGGTTGCACCTTTAATCATAGTTCAACAATTTGCAGGTTGAGGTCTAGCTGGATCCTCATAGCTTCCTCCTTTACCTAGCAGAATCCATTGGCCAATTTGTGGATCCGCATTCCTATTGGCAGATCTATCATAATTTCCAGTTCTAGGACGTGGCGACATGCTTCCTCTACGATCTATTCCAACTATTGTTTCTGTGCCACCACTTCATTGCATTGTAGGGTAAGTTGTTCGATGTTGATTCACTGTTCACTTAGCATTTGTGCTACGTGTCCCTCCTTAGCACGAAGTTCTGTTGTCTCTCCGTCCTGTACCTGGTATAAATATCCCAAGGAAGGGTAGCCAAATTTAGGCTGAGTCCCTTGATTCGTCCTACCGCGGCTCTATCCTCCATGTTGTCTATTGTCAATTCTCCTTCTGGAAGCATGGCACTATTGGCCATTTTGGCCCGCAACAACTGCTCTATTGTCGATGCTCCCATGGCACCGTAGACGGCTACCGTTCCTTCTTGTGGTAGTCACACCTAAAGTCCCTGTAGTTGTGCCTTGAGTGCCCCCAACACATTCTTCTGCTCCACCATTGCTTCTTGGAGTGCTTCCCTGGTCACCTCCCGAACTGTGTCGCCGATGTCATATAGATCACCCTAAATCACCCTCTGTCAATGTAATAGGCTCCCCATCCAATTTGGAAGCCTTGGTCTTTTTCCGTGGCCCTTTTCGTTCCATACCGTGCGACCGTTTCAATTGTGTAGAGGTTGTGCTTGGATTTACGCCTTCTGCCGTATTTTCTGTCCCTTGTCCTGTGGTCAGGTCCAGGCCTCTTGCCTCTTGTGTTGTGGTGGCCCTAGTTGTTGTTGCATTTTTGGAGGCCCTGGTTTGCTCTGTGGTGTTCTCCGTTGCCTCATGGGAAGCCCTTACCTCCTCGGTGAACTGCTCATTCTGCTTCTGTTGTGCTAGCAGCTTGGTGGCATCCTTCTGCCTTTGTATCACTACCTCATCGCATGCTTCCAAATCTGAGGCATGCCATTCGGGTGGCCATGAGTCGAGCACCGTAAAAATAGCATCGTCAATCGTGATGAAGGGGAGTTTGGTCCATATCTGCTCCAGATCCTTTCGTGCCCTAATATACACGTTGTGCATATCAGCTTTAAAGTCTGCAAAGCTCTACAAAATATCATATACCATGGGGGATAGGCACAGTCGTTTGTTGATCCACATCCGTACGCTTTCCTCCATGAGTATCTAGAAGATCTTGATCTCGCGGATTCGTGTGGTGTGCCTTGTCACCCAAAGCGATGCATATTTCGCTGCCTCTAGCAAGTCCTGGTCAAGAGGAGGAAACTGACTATCCTCAGGCAATTCCCCTGCAACCAACAAGATGGATAAGAGCAACCATGCATAGTGGAAGGTCTTACCCTACTCTCGGGCCTCCTTGCAGTTTGTCAAGAACTCCTCCCATAGGAACTATGCCCAATTGAACTGTACCCCCTCAGCGCATTATTCTTCCAGCGCGATGACCATTGTCGGTACCTCGTTGCCAAAACATTTTCTCATCACGTTTCCTGCCATCAGCTGAGTGGCTACATGCACTCCTTTGTCTTGAATGGTAGTAATGACATAGCCCCTCTACTTCTTTTCCAACCTGTATTTCTTCTTCATGGCTTCTGCGAGCGCCAAGTTGCCACTTTGGCTAGCTATTTCCATGGGGTCCCTTCTTGTATAGGGAAGGCTAGAAATCCTATGGATCAACTCTGCCGTGATGGGAATTGGCTCCTCTAGCCATAAATATCCATCATGTACTACGCAAAGTAGTTTCCTGACGACGAATATCGTGATTGGTGCCCGGTGAAAATATGGAATCCATAGTAGGAAGAGTAGCCCAACCTCCTTTACTCCGCACAACCATTTCTATGGATATAGCACTGTAACTGACCCATCCTTGCTTTGTTTCATAAGTTGGCTAGTCTCCAAATGTGGGAACTTTTCACTGTCGGCGAGGTCTTAATATTAAAATTTCATCGTGGGCACGCGACCCAAGACTGAACCCTCAAATAGAATTCCATCTAGGAGGAGTGGGGTTTCAAGTGCGCTCTTAACGACATCCACATCATTGGGTACTTTTTCTTTCTCTCTCTGTGGAGGGACATATTTTGACAGTTTTGCTACAACGCGCACTGGCTGAATGTCTTCCTTTATTTCTTCATCTGGGTCAATCTCTTCTACGAAGACCTGGAGATCTTCCTCCTCATCATCTGTACAATATTAACCATCTTTCCCTTGTCTTCCATAGACAGTTTACCAAACCACCGATTTCGCGGGGACATGCACACTGGTCTTGCTACCTATGGATCCTTTTTGGTCCTTGGCTTCTGGGGAAATTTTGGGATTTTCGGTGCCTCCCCCATCTGCAGCGAAGGGCTATATGTGGCTTCTTTGGTGGTACTTTTGACAAAACCCACACCTCTTTTGTTAGTTTTCATCTTATTCAAGCTGTCTATAGTGGTTCACGACATTGGAGGCTCAAACAATGCTTGGTGCTCAACACTGTGGGCTCTCTTTAACAACTCAAATATCAAACAAACAAGTGTTGTCTCGTGGCCTGCCTTGGTAGTTTTATAACGTCCTTTGAATTTTAATTTGACCGTTCCCCCCATTTCTGAGTCATTAATGCATTCTTAGCGGCATATCGTCCCAAATCTAGTTCGGACTTCATGTCTTAATTTCCCGTCGTCTGCTCCTCATTGCCTTAAATTGGACATCTTGTCATGAATAGTGACACCAACGATCACTTCCTAGCCTACCCGCATGGCAGCGCAACCCCTTGTGTGCAGACGCGTCCCATGTGTCATACTGATCCTATGCATAACTTCCTTGTCGCGCAGCTCCCCTACAGACTCTTTTATAGTCTTGCGCTCTCTTTCAACTACTTGGAGCGCTGAGACTATACTTCCTACGGATAGTTAGGTGGCTGTACCACTGGTGCGAGGCTTCAATTTACCTACCACTGTGGTCCACGGGCACTCCTCAATCACCCTCATGTCCGTCAGTGCATCACATTCTTCCTTATATGGTGCACTCCCCTTCTTTTTTTGTCGAGTAAGATGCGGTCGCAACCCTAGTAGCAGGGTCATAAATTATTCTAATGGAGTAGTACGGCTGGCTATACCTTGTCCCATCATGCTTAGTTTCTTGGTGCAGTAGGCTTGTGCGACTTCGGTTTCTAGTTTATTGATTTGTTCGTCCAATATCATGCATTTCTTTCTTAGCCATACCTAATCTTCTTCGAGTTCACAAAGTTTCAAGTTCCCTTGCCGAATGGCTTCGTGTAACTGCATAATTCCTTTACTCGAGTCCTAACACACTGTCCCAACTGTGGGAGCTGTTGTATGGGGATTCTTCTCCGCTTTTATCGTTTCATCTCTTATCGTCAGTGTTGGGTTATTTCCGTGTTTCGGTTTTTGCTTATGGCCTTATAGGTCCATCGAACCGTTGGTACGCGCAGGTCCTAGTCAGTTTGTCTCACCTGGTGAATTCTGTTGATGTTTCCACATAGCTTTTTGACTGCTCCTACGTGGAATATTTGTGGTGTGCGTCATTTTTCCTACTATTGCGTCTGGTTCTAATTTTCGATTCTTAGTTTAGGATGTATTTGTGTGGACTTCACAGCACATGTCTGTACCCATCGACATAGGTGGGCATGCAAGTTGCTTCGTCCTGGCTGCCCAACTCTCATTCGCTGTTGAGGGCTTCCAAACCATAAGCACATCCGCCTCCTACATTCGCGCCAGTTTACAATGGTCTTTTGATGTGTACTCCACCATCATGTGGGTGTCACGCACAGTGTCTGTTGTAACTTGTATATTTTTTGTTTCATTCAAAAAATCACTTGAAAAATATTTTGAAAAAAGACAAGGCAAGAGGGAGATTTAATAAATTGTATATCGGAATCAGAAACACAAACGAAACAAAGTAATATATCGTAATCGCAAAGATATAATGGGCAGTTATAAAGTTACCACGGGAATCACCGATTGCCGATTGTGATAAAGGCGTATCTTGAAAACTGTGCAAAGACTTTGGAAAAGGAAAAAAAAGGTATTGTTATGAATTTTATATGTATTTCTATTATAAAATATTATAAGCGTTGAATAGGCTGGACCCGAAACTTATATATATTACGTTTTAAAGCTTTGGTGGTTCCGTCATCATCGCGTAATGTTTTATATATGCGTATGTGGTATGGCAATTTTGATTGCAATAGGCCAGACCCGATAGTTTATATATGATCTGTTTTATAAGTCTGGAGGGTTTGCAATATCGCAAGGTTTGAGTTCAAGCACTAGTTGAAAGCGCTGATTGCGATTACGATGGTGGACCCGAAAAACTCTACATTGCTTTTTATAATTCTCATGAGTCTGCTATATCATAATCCCTTCATATATATTTTGTTTATGCAGCTTTATATGTATTTCTATTATAAAGTATTATAATAGAAAGGCTAGACCCGAAGCACATACATATTCTGATTTATAAACCCAGTGGATCTGCAAGGCATATGAAAAAGCATATTTCACGTTATAAGGTAGGTTTTCAGGCGGAGCAAAAACAGTAAATGGTTTTATTGGAGCTCACGCGATCCCACTCAACATTCAATATGTAGAAGTCGGGTGGAGAGAGGAAACCACCCATTTTGAGCGGGTATTCTCCAGGTTTATGTCCCACCCAAAACCTTTATAGACCGTCTGATCTGAAAAGCGCAGATCTACAGTGGGGATGAATCGACCAGAAAGTATACGTCAAAAATTGTGTGGAGCCCGTATTGAAAGCGAAAAAAACATATTTTATAATATATTTTCATTATAAAAGGTTTACAATAGTGTTACACAGTAATTTGTCACTGTCCCTGTTACCCCTTCTCCCGCACCTTGGAGGACTCGTTCTGGGACCTGTGAGAAGTGACATGACTTGGAACACTTGCATTGTATTCCCCTAGACATGAACTTCATATGCCCTGAAGACACCTTCTACAAAATACCCATAAAAATAGCCCCTTTTCCATTGGCGCGGTTTCACTGTGTATCACTCGCGCCAATGGGGGAAATCCTCCAAAGAGGGCGCGCCAGATGGTGATCTGTCTTAGAGTTGCACTCGCGCCAGCCCAGTTGGGTAAAGTTTTTAACAAACAAACTTATGAAAGTTCTTCCTAACCCATTCATGAACTGATTCCATCTTGAGTTGGTTCAGTTTGGCTCTGAATCTCCATAGAAGGGAAGTTGTTTGCCACCTTCTCATGGAAGCTTCTTAGTGATAAATCCAACCCCATGAATATTGTGGAAATCCTAACTCCTTCCCCTCTATCTATAAAAGCTTGTCCTTTTGCCTTTAACAAGCTAGTTCCAAATTCTAAGTCCCAAAGTCTGAGAATTGCTAAGCTCATGCTACAAGAAGCCTTCTTCATTCCCATAAGGCTAAATCTAAAGTGAGGAGATTCTTATCCAAGTAACCAAGGAGAGAGAGGCTTGTTCCCCATTCCCAACAAGCTTTGCAAGGCATGTGCTACTGATCACCTAGCCAAAGGAGGAATTGACGTCAGAACTATGGTTGTATTCTTCTTTGTTTATCAATAATAATAGACAACTATCATTATGGTTCCACTCTTATTGTCTTTATAATGATGATTGAGTTCTGTCCTTTCTGACTGATATATAGTTGCATCTATTGGATTTTATGCTTGTATTTGTGTCGTTCTTTGCATGTGCAGGTGTCCGTTCATGAGGATCGTGGGGATTGTGACCAGCCGGAGCAAAGGAACGGGAGCGACGACTCTTCTACAAGTACTAGCGTTGGAATCCAGGTAGGCCCTCATCATCAGTATTTAATTTACAATTAGGAACCTGCGTGTTAGCATTGTTTGATTGTTGCTAGACCCCATTTGGGCTAGTAGGGATCGCCTCTGTCCGAAGAGGGGATTTACCTCCACAACAATTTCGCGACTCCGCTAGGGAGTTGGCTTTTTGCCTTGTTGTTTTTTTTGTCTTGTTGTTTGTTTTCTAAACTTTAGACGGAGCCTGAAGTACGGCCAGATAGCCTTCGAAACGCTATTGCTATGCATTAGCAAAGTAGATCAACTCCACTTCAGTCCATCTCCAGTTTGGTTTACAAACTGAATGGCTTGGAACTTGCCTTGTTTCTTGGTTATTTCTTGGTTTCTCCTGCTTGATTAGCTTTCTGGGTTGAATCCCTATGTTGCTTCTTGCCCCCCGGTGCCTCCGTGGGTTTGGGTTATCCTGTTTGACCTCTCATCTGCTCGTTGCCCTGTCACCATGACCTCTGATCATTTGATGTCAAATACTGCCAAGTCCACTATCGTGCCGCCAATATGTTCAAGAGAAGTTGACCTCTACAGAATACTCAACCTCCCTCTAATACCTCACATAATTATGATTCACAAGCATCTTATCCTTCTCTGTCTCGTGTCGATGAAGTGGGAAACATTATGGCCCACCTTTGATTAAGGTCACTTCCTATCGACTTCAGCTCATTATCCAGGAGGTTGACCCAGAGACTCCCTTGAGGTGCCTTGGAGCCTGCATGCCTCAATGGCAGTTTCTTCATGTTCGACGCGAGGTTTTCATCATTGGCCTCTGATCGAATGATTCTACAGGTGTTTGACGCCGGCTCACTGATTTGCACACCGTAGATTGTACCTATAGTACCTTTAGGACCATTGTCATTATTGGTGGTACCTCTCGCGTCTGTTAACAGTTTTCATAATTGACTGGTAATCAGACGATGTTCTTACATGTTCAACTTCGACTCCCATATTCGCATGCTTGAACTTGTACTTTGTTCAGTCGAGATGGAGCGCAAGACCCTGGATTTTGTCTGTTGAGATCCAGGTTGCGATTTTGTGGATTATTATGATCATTACATGACTCATTCCCTGGATGGCTGCGACCATGCCTGAGTCTATTTATCGATCCTTATTGGATGGCTGCGCCCATACCTTGGATCCAGATTTTATGTACTCTACTATGGATGGCTGCGCCCATACCACATACATCATGTACTTGAGATATCAGTTGTACTTCTCCATGCAGGTTCTCCAGCGGCAGTGTTTTCAGTTAGCCATGTTCTTGTAAAGCATTTCACCCCTCTCTCTCTCTCGGGCCTCATGCTTTAGGGGGCATCTGTTACACCGTAATTTGTCACCGTCCCTGTTACCCCTTCTCCCGCACCTTGGAGGACTCGTTCCGGGACCTGTGAGAAGTAACATGACCTAGAAACACTTGCATTATATTCCCCTAGACATGAACTTCATATGCCCTGAAGACACCTTCTGCAAAATACCCATAAAAATAGTCCTTTTTCCATTGGCGGGGTTTCATTGTATATCACTCGTGCCAATGGGGGAAATCCTCCAAAGAGGGCGCGCCAGCTGGCGCTCTATCTCAAAGTCGCACTCGCACCAGCCCAGTTGGGTAAAGTTTTTAACAAACAAACTTACGAAGGTTCTTCCTAACCCATTCATGAACTAATTCCATCTTGAGTTGGTTCAGTTTGGCTTCGAATCTCCATAGAAGGGAAGTTGTTCTCCACCTTCTCATGGAAGCTTCTTAGTGATAAAGCCAACCCCATGAATATTGTGGAAATCCTAACTCCTTCCCCTCTATCTATAAAAGCTTGTCCTTTTGCCTTTGACAAGCTAGTTCCAAATTCTAAGTCCCAAAGTCTGAGAATTGCTAAGCTCATGCTACAAGAAGCCTTCTTCATTCCCATAAGGCTAAATCTAAAGTGAGGAGATTCTTATCCAAGTAACCAAGGAGAGAGATTCTTGTTCCCCATTCCCAACAAGCTTTGCAAGGCATGTGCTGTTGATCACCCAACCAAAGGAGGATTTGACGTCAATACTATGGTTGTATTCTTCTTTGTTTATCAATAATAATAGACGAATATCATTATGGTTCCACTCTTATTGTCTTTATAATG
The DNA here is from genome assembly GCA_000404065.3 of Pinus taeda. NCBI lineage: Eukaryota > Viridiplantae > Streptophyta > Pinopsida > Pinales > Pinaceae > Pinus > Pinus taeda. Next base: position 156,291 of record APFE031392067.1, read on the forward strand.
ATGATTGAGTTATATCCTTTCTGACTGATATATAGTTGCATTTATTGGATTTTATGCTTGTATTTGTGTAGTTCTTTGCATGTGCAGGTGTCTGTTCACGAGGATCGTGGGGATTGTGACTAGCCGGAGCAAAGGAACGGGAGCAACGACTCTTCTACAAGTACTAGCGTTGGAATCTAGGTAGGCCCTCATCATCGGTCTTTAATTTTCAATTAGGAACCTGCGTGTTAGCGTTGTTTGATTGTTTCTAGACCCCATTTGGGCTAGTAGCGATCGCCTCTGTCCGCAGAGGGGATTTACCTCCACAACAAATAGAAAAATGCAAGTATAAAGGATTTACGCATAAGTCCAACACTTCCATAGTTATGTGACCTAAAGGTGCATAAGTTAAGTTTTACAGTGATTATCGGGCCGATTGCGATTTGCGATGGAAGTCAACGGAGTGCTGAACGGGTGGATTTTATAGGTTTATAAAGCAGAATTAACTCTTTTGAGTTCTGTATTAATAAGAGGTTTGCGTTAATTTCGATGTGTAAAGTGGGAAATCGGGGTTAGAGCCGAAGCTGAAGAGGAAGACAATTTGGCATGTTCCTTTGCATTTTGGCCAATCAGAATGCCCATGTAAGCCCAGGATTATACAAACTAAATGCGTTTCATTACAGCTAAAATGAATTAAGCATCATTAGGGCATTTATAGAGGAGTTTTGAAGTAGATCAACAGAGCAAGCCAGCAGTTATCATCCCCTTCTGAATCTAGTTATGTTCTTGTTATTTCATGTTCTTTGAGGTGTCTTTTACCCTCTGTAAAATTCTATATTAGTTTTTACTTCGTATAGTTAAAAAAGCAGTTAGATAATTTGGGCAGTTTCAGAAATCAACAACTGTTCCACAATGTATAAAAAGAGGAAAATTTACTAAGAAAGGGTTGGAATTTTGGAGAACTATGAGACTAGGCCATTGTATTCCTGATATCATTTTTGATTAATGAAAGAATCAGAAGTTTCCATGAGTTGTTGCATATAGTTTTGTAAGCTTCTCTGTCATGTGTCATGCTATGTTTTCTTCTTTTCAAGTATAGTAATGAAGCTGCAGGTCTTTATTTGCTTATGTGGATAAAGTTAAAATTCCTTAAAAGAGTGCTACTATACTTGAAGTCGTCACTTCCTTTCTAAGTTATAGATAATAGTTTCTGTGAAAGACCAGCATATTGTCTATGATTTAGTTCTCATTATCATAGTTCCTCTAAGTTACAGATAGTAGTTTCTGTGAAAGATCAACATATTATCTTTAACTTCTCCTTCAAACTTTCTTCATTCATCATTTATATCTAGCAACACATGGCATTTTGAGATGTTCTAGTCATACATGTATTAAGAATTAAAGACCAAGTTTTTCAGATCCTTCAATTGAGAACACAACAAACAATAAGTGACAGTAAATAATATTTATTAATGTCTTAAGCACAATTTCACCACAGCCAGGAAATTGGTTTCTTAAGGAACAACATTAATTGGCACCACTGTCGGGGAGAGAAGATAAGAATATTTTTCCATGGGTTTCAATATTTTCCTCTAGTTGTTCAGTAAGGAGGAAATATTTGGCTGTTTTGAATCAAAGCGATAACTCTGGCTTCAAGAAGGCCCCATATAGGATCAGACACTTCACAAAATAAGGTTCAAGCTCTTTCAGATGATGAAAGGCTGGTTTCAAGGAGGGTTAGGAAGTCTAAGATCTCAACTAGACCAATTCCTACATTGTCTCTATCAAGCAACAACTTATCTAAACATTCATCTGATAGAGAGTCATATTTTTCATCATCTTCATTTCAGGAACCTCCTTTTCACATTCCATTTACCTCTCAATCAAGTTCCACATCTGTTGGTAATAAAATTTTAGTAAACATGGTAGCACTTGCATTCTTAGTGAATATTTATGCACCTCTTCAACAACCACAACCTTTCAATCAAATGCCACAGGATTACCTTAAAATTCTTCCACTTTTTTCAGGAGAAGATGAACAGACAATAGTGAATCATATATTACTATTTTGTAATTTTGTAGAAAGCCTAAATGTTGAACATTTATATGTTGTTCTAAGACTTTTTGTTCAATCCCTGGATAGAGAAGCAAGGAAATGGCTCAAAGGACTTCCCTATAATACCATTCCTTCTTGGGAACAGATGGAACGTGTGTTTATTCAGAGATGTGGAGAAAAAAGAGACCATGGATATTCATTAACAGAGTTTAATTCCATAAAGAAGAAGTATGATGAAACTATGGCTGAATTTGTCAGATGATTTAACAAACTGTACAATCTCCCAGTAGAGATTAAGCCTCCTCCTGCTGGTGCAAAAATAACTTTAGCAAGGGCTTTTGAATCAAATTTTGGATTCACATTAAGGGAAAGAAGAGCTTCAACCCTCGATCAAATCCAAACAGATGCTTTAGAGATAGAAGCGAATCTGGTGGCTGCAGGAAAAGCACCAGAAACACATCCTATCCAAGACAAGGGAAAGGCAAAGACAGAAGCCTCTCAAAGTCAATCATTGGAGGATATGTGTAATGTAATTAAAACTTTGTTAGATAAGTTAAATAGGTTAGAGTTAGAAAATAATAACTCTCAGAGACAAACACAGTATAATAAGAACTTTAATCCCCAATTCAGAAGACAACCTTTGCAAATCTTACAAAAGGAAAGAAAAGATCAAAATAAAATTCAAGCACCTTTATATATAGAAGCAAATCCTAGTGAAGAAAAACCTGAAGATCAAATTTCTACATTATATGCAATTGATGAAGATGAACTCGGCATTGAAGGAGAAGAGTATGTGTATGATGAAGCAAATGCTATTCATGATGAAAATGAAATTGATGAATATTGGAAACAATTCTCTGTTTTATGCAGGCTGAACTACATAATAAAGATGACCAGAGATCTAGGAAAAGATCAAGAAATCAAGAAAATGAAAGTGAGCAGCAAGTTTCAACTTCCTCACCAAATGCGACTCCACAAGAATATCAACCTACAAAACAAGTAAATAAAGGAAAGCAGCAGCAAAATGCAAATGGAAAGACACAGATACTTTGAGGTGAGTCTTCTCAAGATCAAACTGGAAAAATTCCTTTGGAGAAACTTGTTTCAATTCCTCAAATAATTCCAGTCATGAAGAAAGGTGAAGATGAGAATGAAAAGACTACTAAATAGGGTCACTTGTTTATCCTTACCAAGGAGTTGGAAAAGGTAAGAATACAAGTTCCCCTTATAGAATTGGAAAAACACCTACTTATCAAAAGGAGATTGCTGATTTTATTAATTTAAAAGAAAATGAGAGTGACACTATAAATATGTAAAAAGATAAACCAGTAGTGTTTTTTGGTCCACATGTAGAGGAAGTAGATTCTTCAATACATCCTTTTTATATTTCCCTATTGGTTCATGATTTCCTCCTACATAATTGCATTTTTGATTCGGGAGCTTCACATAATCTTATGCCTCTATTAATGATGAAGCAACCAAATCTATAAGTGACCAAACCTTACAGGGATTTGTATTCTTTTGATTCAAACAAGGTCAAGTGTTTGGGGGTTATTAAGGATCTGGTAGTGTCACTAGCCCAAATCCCAACCAGAAGCTTGGTCATGGATGTTGTAGTAGCAGATATTCCTGCTAGATTTGGAATGCTTCTATCTAGGTCCTGGGGGGCCAAATTGGGAGGTGTTTTGAAACTAGATTTTACATATGTTGTTATACCAATTTTTGGTGGGGAGGAGAGGATATTGTACAAAGAATCTAGGTTTGTAAAGACAATTACAAAAAACGAAGCAAGCAATTTACCTGTATATAGTCAGGAGAAGGATAAATTTGCTTGTTTCACACTGCATGATAATGCAGAGCTGGCTAAAGATAATCAGAAGCAGCTTGCTTCAGCCAATGTAATTACAGAGCTGCAAACGGAAGAAGTGTGGAAATGTTTCTTTGACAGAGCTTATTCCAAGGAAGGAACAGGTGCTGTTTTTCTTCTAATTGCAATTGGAGGTAATATCTACCCTTTTTCTTTCAAATTAGAGTTCGAGGAAACTAACAATGTGGCAGAATATGAGTCCTTGATTATTTCTCTACAAACAGCCAAACAGATGGGAGTCAAGTCAATTTCTGCTTTTGGAGATTTGGAGCCAGTTATTAAGAAAATAAAAGATAACTACCAAACAAAGCATCCTAGGCTCCGGGCATACAGAAATGAGGTATGGGATTTGATTGAAAATTGCTTTGAAGCATTTAACATTCAATTCATTCCAAGAGATGAGAATAGATTGGCAGATTCATTGGTTGTGGCTGCTAGCACTTTCAAGCCTCCTATTAATCGAAGACTAAGATATGAGGTAGAAATGAGACACGGGCCTTCTGTTCTTGATAATGTTAAGAAATGGAAAGTTTTTGAAGATGACCAGCAGATTAAGGAGTTTTTGACTATGGTTAAGAGTTCCAGGGCACATAAATTGATCAAGACGAAGAAGAGACAATAGAAATTGCAGGAGCCAGTGGTTTAAAAGATTCAATAGAAAATCAGAAGATCTTTCAATTGAAAGATAATATTCTGCCAAAGAGACTTGTTCCTCTTGAAAGGCTTTTTAATTCCAATGATGTGGCTGTGGACTCAGGGAAAATCTCACAAGATGAACATATTCAGGATCACAACATTGGAACTCAAGAGAATCCCAAGTTAGTCAAATTATATGCTGGATTTTCACCTAATTTTCAAGAAAGATATATTAAACTTTTCAAGAATTATGTTGATGTCTTTGAATGGTGCTATGAAGATCTCAAAACCTATGATGTAAATATTATTTAGCTTAAGATTCCTTTGAAGGAGGGGGTTAAACCATACAAATAGAATCTTAGACATATAAATCCTCTGCTTCTACCATCAATTGAAAAGGAGGTCAAGTAGTTGCTTGATGCCAAAATCATAGTGCCACTCAAGTATTCTGATTGGGTGGCTAATCTAGTACCTATGAGAAAGAAAAATGGAGAAATAAGGTTGTGTGTGGACTTCATAAATCTCAACAAGTCTTCTTTGAAAGATAACTATCCATTGCCCAAGATGGATCATGTGTTGCAAAAGGTAACGTGATCTTTTAGAATGTCAATACTAGATGGATTTTCTGGTTATAACCAGGTGGCTGTGGATAAGGAGGATCAGAAGGAAACAACATTCACAATCCCCTGGGGAACATTTATGTATGCCAGAATGCCTTTCGGATTGATGAATGCAGGTGCTACATTTCAAAGGGCTATGGACATTGCTTTTGTTGGAGATAAGTTTGTAGAATATATTTGGATGATATTGTTGTTTTCTCAAAGTCTGATGAAGAACATTTGGATCATTTGAAGAGGACTTTTGATAAATGTAGAAGATTTGGACTTTCCTTAAATCCCAATAAATCCATTTTTGCTCTGGAAGAAGGAAAACTATTGGGACAGATTGTTTCCAGAGAAGGAGTGAAGATAGATCCAGCCAAAGTACAAGCTGTGCAGAAAATACCATTGCCCAGGAGTAAAAAGGATATTCAAAAGTTTCTAGGAAAGATAAACTTCTGGAGAAGATTTGTATCCAACTATGCAGAAATTTTAAAAGAAATTACTAATATGCTAAAAAAAGAGAATGAAGTGATTTGGACCAAAGAATCTAGAGAATCATTTTCCAGGATTAAAGAGGCATTACAAGTAGCTCCAATCTTAATCAGCCCTGATTACCAAAAGGCTTTCCAATTTTTTTCATTTGCATCATCAAATTCAATAGCTATTGTCTTACTACAGAAGAATGATGAAGAGAGAGAGCAGCTAGTTGCATTCTTCAGTAAGATTCTTAGGGATTCTGAGATGAAATATAATATTCTTGAGAAAAAGGTGTATGCTTTGGTAAAAGCCTTGAAAGCTTTTAGAACTTATGTGCTATAGTCCCAAATCATTGTTTATGTGCCAAATGCTGCAGTGAAAGATGTATTACACAGGGAGATGTAGAAGGTAGAAGAGGAAAGTGGATTGCTAAGATCCAAGAATATGATTTGGACATAAAACCCACAAAGTTGGTGAAAGGACAAGGATTGGCAAAAATGTTGATAGAATCAAACTTTCAAGCTTTGGGAATTAACTTGTTGGCACCCGTGGAGGAAAAAGAAGCTGAAGAAAGTGAAGGAGGGCAAGATCTAGGTATTAAGATCAAGTATAATATTTTGTGTTCAGAATGGTATAAGCATATAATTCATTATTTTTTCTTTCTTTCTTGTCCCCAATCCTTAGATAGAACACAGTATAGGGCACTAAAGATCAAGGCACAACCATATGTGATTGTGGAAGGTAGATTGTACTGGAAGGATCCTTCTGGAATTCCATTGCTATGTTTAACAGAGGATGAATTTACAGAAACAATCAAAGATTATCATGAGGGTTTTTATGGAGGACATTACAGTTGGAAAGTAACTGCATATAAGATCCTTCAGGCAGGATTTTATTGGCCTACTTTATTTGGTTATACATATAAGTTTGTTAGAATTTGTCAGAAGTGTCAACTTTTTGCTGAGAAAAAGAGATTAGCTCCTTTACTTTTGATTCCAGTTTTCATAGAGGAGCCATTTAGGCAATGGGGATTGGACTTTATGGAGAAATCAATCCACCTTCAAACAGACAACACAATTGGGTTCTCACAGAAACTGATTACTTCACCAAATGGGTAGAGGCAATTCCTACTGAGAGAGCAAATGATTAGATAGTAATGAAGTTCCTGGAAGTAAATATTTTCAGCAGATTTAGATGCCTTGTTAAAATTATAATAGATAATGCTCAAGTCTTCAACTCAAGTAAGTTCATTGCTTTTTGTCACAAGTATAATGTTATTTTGTCCCATTCAACAGCTTACCATCCTCAGGGAAATGGATTAGCTGAATCTACTAACAAAACTTTGATGAAGATCCTTAAGAAAACCATTGCAGAAAATCAAAGAGATTGGGATTATAGGTTAAAGTTTGCTCTATGGGCTGCTAGAGTAACTACAAGAAGATCTATAGGGAAATCACCTTTTGAATTAGTATATGGAACTCAGGCTCTGTTTCCAAGTCAACTTGTAAAGCCAGTGATTGCAATGATTCAAGAGGCGAAACAAGAACCAAATGCTTTGATAAGAAGAATGAACAAACTGGTGGAGCTAAGAGAGAGCAGGGACAAGGTAAGAGATAACTTGATTATGTATCAATCCAAGATGAAAAATATTTTTGACAAGGAGAGCCAAGGAAATTGATTTCAAAGTTGCAGATTTAGTATTGAGATGGGATACCAGAAGAGAAGATACGGGTAAACATGGGAAGTTTGATCCTCTCTGGTATGGTCCTTTTAGAATTTCTGAAGTGAGATCCAATAATACCTTCATCCTTGAGAATCTTGATGGTGAAACTCTACAACTGCATGTTAGTGGGAAATACTTAAAACACTACTTCCAGTTCTAAAGAATAAGCATCATTTCATTGTGAATACTGGAGTGAAATCATTATACAAATGCCATAGTATTTCAGTTTATGCAAAGCAATATATGACTCCATGCCCGAAGTGAAGGCACTAATCTGCGGTTCTTAGTGCTTCTAATGCAAAAGCACTATCCCCAGGTGGAGCCAAATGTTGTAACTTGTATCTTTTTTGTTTCATTCAAAAAATCACTTGAAAAATATTTTGGAAAAAGATAAGGCAAGAGGGAGATGTAATAAATTGTATATCAGAATTACAAACACAAAGGAAAGAAATTAATATATCGCAATCACAAAGATGCAGTGGGCAGTTATAAAGTTACCATAGGAATGACCGATTGCCGATTGTGATAAAGGCGTATCTTGAAAATTGTGCAAAGGTTTTGGAAAAGGAGGAAAAGGGTATCGTTACACATTTTATATATATTTCTATTATAAAAGATTACAAGCGTTGAACAGGCCGGACCCGATATTTTATATATGATGTGTTTTATAAGTCCGGTGGGTCTGAAATATCGCAAGATTTGAGTTCAAGCACCAGTTGAAAGTACCGATTACGATTGCAATGACGGACCTAAAAAACTCTACATTGCTTTTTATAATTATTGCAGGTCCACTATATCATAAGCCCTTCATATATATTTTTTTTATGCAACTTTATACATATTTCTATTATAAAGGATTATAATAGAAAGGTCAGACCCAAAGTGCATACATAATCTGATTTATAAACCCTACAGGTTCGCAAGGCATATGAAAAAGCATATTTCAAGTTATAAGGCAGGTTTTTGGGTGGAGCAAAAATGGTAAATGGTTTTATTGGAGCTCACCTGATCCCACTCAACATTCAACACGTAATAGTCGGGTGGAGAGAGGAAATCACCCATTTCGAGCGGGTATTCTCTGGGTTTATGTCCCAGTCGAAACCTTTATAGATAGTCTGATCTAAAAAGTGCAGATCTTCGGTGGGGATGAATCGACGGGAAAGTATACCTCGAAAATTGTGCAGAGCTGGTATTGAAAGCAGAAAAAGCATGTTTTATAATATATTTTCATTATAAAAGGTTTACAATAAAAAAGCACAGGTATAAAGGATTTACGCATAAGTCCAACACTTCCATAGTTATGCGACCTAAGGGTGCATAAGTTAAGTTTTACAGTGATTATCAGGCCAATTGCGATTTGCGATGGAAGTCAACAAAGCACTGAACATGTGTATTTGATAGGTTTATAAAGAAGAATTAACTCTTTTGAGTTTCGTATTAATCAGAGGTTTGCGTTAATTTCGATGTGTAAAGCGAAAAATCAGGGTTAGAGCCGAAGCTGAAGAGGAAGACAATCCAGTATGTTTCTTTGCATTTTGGCCAATTTGAATGCCCATGTAAGCCCATGATTATACAAACTAAATGAGTTTCATTACAGCTAAAATGAATTAAGCATCATTAGGGAATTTAGAGAGGAATTCAATAGCGTATCAATAGAGCAAGCCAACTGCTATAGGAAAAATTGACCTCCTAATCAACTCAGAGAAGAAAGACAAGATGACTGGATCCATGATCATAGTTGCAAGCCCAGAATCCACACTAATGCTCTCTGTACACTGACAACCTACTTTATAAAGCTTGTTACCAAGCATAAAGGAGTGTTAGTCAACCTGCTAACTCTTGTTGTTAGACCAGGGGGAGCGTTAGTGAACTTAAGTGATGTTCAAGAGGTTCTGCCAACGAATCTGCCAATAAATATCTAGATATTAAATCCCTATATTTATGCAAGAAAAGCAAGGAAACTCCAAAAATCAAGATATTTGGAGAAATTATATTCCGAGAACAGAGGCAAATGGGTAAAAGCTTGTAAACAGGGTAGGTTCATGGTTTTTTCCCAAATGAACTACAGGTGGAGTTTGGCAGCTCTAAATCGATTGCCACATAAGCAACGAGAGGGCCATTACAAAAGGGTTAGAGCATTTAGAAGGATAGCCCATAGTGCTGCTGTGAAACTGTCATATTCTTGAAGAAGCTAACTGAAAGAAGAAGAGAGAGAGAGGAAGAAGGGATAAGGAAGGCTGATACAACAAGATTGTTGTAATCACCCTTTCATTCTGAATATAGGACTGTGGTTGTGTTCCCTACTACAAAGTGTCGGTGATATTGTGCATTCATTTGTTCATTCTAATGCTTGTTGTGTTGAGTAGATAAGTTATACATTTATACATGTTTGTTACGGATTCTTGCATTAATTGTTAGAAGTGTATCCTGTGATTGGTTTGCTTTGTTCTTTTGTGCAAGAATCATCTTGGAGCTGGTTAGGAGGAGTTCTTCTTACCGCATGGAGATCCCCAAGCGAATCTAGAAAGAACCAAAGGTGATCCTCTTTCCATACTCTTTCAATATATGGATGATAGATGAACATGTGTGCAATGGGTAGCTTTTGTAGATAACCTTACAGTCTGTCGAAGGTCCTGGGAAGACTTTCGAGGGTACTTTTCATCCTATGCATTTTACCCCATAACAGAAAATGCGACTCCAATGAGGACTATACATCTAGTTCTCGTTACCCAGACTCCTCTCAGATCTTCTCTTTCTTCTATGAGCTTCCTGCTTCTTCAAATCCTTTTTTGATCCACCATCTACCTTGTTGCATCCTGCAAAGTTGCTTTCTCCTCATAAACCGATCCCAAAAGCCCTCTTTTTGAGCTATTTCCCTCACTAACACAGGTTGCTAGTCTACACAGAGCTATATAAAGCTCTTTGACTGTGCACAGATAGCGTTATTGGCCAAACTAAAGCTTTGTTTACACACAGACAGAGAGTTAGTGAGCCATTTCCATGTTTTTCAAGAGATTTTGTGGACCAAAAGGGGGGGAAACTTGTCTCAGTGGCTAAAGTAAGATCTGCAATAGTATCATGCTAACAAATTTGGTGTCTTAAATTTTTTTTTTTAAGAAAATGTTTTAGTTTTTCTCTCATAAAAGTCATTTTTGTTGAAAGAAAAGCTAATAAACTGTATATCTCCTTTTGTCGAAATAGTTGTAGGCTACTTTGTTTTGGTTCAATATTTGTTAGGGAATGTTGAGAAAAGAAACTTTTGGTTATGCAAAGTGTTGAATGACTTTAGATGCACTGACGAATACATGAATATGTGAAATGATACATGTGTAGAATAAGACTTGTTTGCATAAGGAATTGAAATTTTTTTTCCACGCATTGTTCTGCATGGTTTATTGAGTCGAGAGTCTCATCATATTCATATGTCAACACCCCCACCGAACACAAATAAGCAAGTACATTAAAATTAACACTAAAATTAATCAATTAACTCTTTTTGATAAAACCAACATTAGATAGATTAGGACCTTGGGATAAGAGTGTGAGTCAACTACCCAAGGTTGAAAATCAAACTAGTGTCGTTAACGAGTGAAAAATCCTTCTGCACTCATATTACCAGGACCACTGCACTAACAACGGAGTGAAATACGAGACAACATCGGATTGTAATCGAAGGCAGCCCGCCTTCTTTTACAACTCCTTTGAGCATTCTGTGTATTGGGGGTCCCATCGGGGATTTCAGAACTGAGTCGGGGACTCAGGTATCCTGCCCACATAACGTGTTGTCTACAACTATGTCCCCCCTGGTAATGTCTATGATTTGAGGTATCTCTAGTGGCCAAAACTTCTAGGTACTTACCTAAGGTGACTGGGATAGGCTGTCCTGGTACCTCAAACAGACAGATCTACTTTGTCTTCATTTTTTGGGAGGGTGCTCGTCTTGACGAGAGTACTTGGCCCCTTAATCTGAGGTTCGGGCGAAGCTCAAAAGTAACCATAAGCATACATTTGGCCATCCTTCTTTGTTACTCATTGAGAGACTGGGTTTCATCTCCAGTAATCGGTGTTTATCAGATGAGGTAATTTCCCTCTGTTTGCTGATTGACATTTTTAGTGTATTTTTTCTTTTTAGGTACTTGAGTGCTATCGTTTTTGAGACTTAAAGAATATCACCTTAAAATTTATCTGATAAAACTTAACAGTCACTGTGGCTATATCCGGCCCTCATCGTCAATCCAGATGATTGTTAGGACTTGCTCCACTCATTGTGGACGATCCGCCGAGTTCCACTGACTTGGATTCCTCATCTTTGCGGAATCAGTCTCCTAAATCGCACACGGGATCTGTCTGGACGACCGACGATTCTAGTTTGCTGGAGGATTTCTTCACGGAAGGATTTCTTCCTCATTTTTACACTCTACTTATAGATCTGTTGCAACCTATCATTACTCCCGTGGTACTTGTACTTCCTTCTTCAGTTGGAGGAACTCTCCCATCTATTCAGTCGACACCTCAAGGGTTGTGGAATTATAGAAACACTATGAGTCCTCTACCACTTCCCTTGTCGATGGTCATCACAACACCAGTAATGTGGAACCCCGCAATCCCATTTGTCCCAAGTACTGCAACTCAAATAACACCCTCTATATGTGGAACCCAGTAGATACCAGGTTGCACTCCTATGGTGCCACAAAGCATACCTTCGACTAGTGCCACATATAGTGCTCCATACAACACTCAATACGGCACTATGTGCGCGGTCCCAGTTTACCAACAATAAGGTCGGCAACCAATGTACAGTTCCAACCCCCAGATTCAGATATCTGGGACGACTCCCAATATTCACATGGTGGCAGGGAATGTCACAGTTCCCTCGCCGTTCTCAGGCATGCATGGATAGTCGTTGATTGAGATGAGTGTTCCCTCTTTCAATCAAAGCCATATGGTTAGATCTTTGTTGGTTGGGAATCCACAAGGGATTCCCACCCACTTCATGAGGGCACCCTACTCACAATCTCAGATGAGTCAAGGGGGCACCGCTTATACTGGGGGCAACTTCATACCCCAGTATCAAAATCCTCATGGAAATCCGCTCTACAACACCGTACCACAAAGCAACTGCTACACCATGTAGCCCATGTACACCATGGGGAACCAAACGATGGGAGGAGCATAAAGCTCCTCAGGTCATCTATCATCACCATGGTCCGAGTCAGGGGCACCCAAAAATTCACCTTTTTTGGCAACATTGGATATCCATGACTTATACAAGTTGACAAACAACCCCATCTACCACAACTTACAATGGCCACCGATCCCGCATAAAATACCGACGAACATTCCTATGTTCGATGGAAAACAAGGGGAGGATCTAGGCACTCACGTCACCACCTACCATCTATGGTGTGTTTCTAACTCTATGGTGGATGACAACATCTGGTTACATCTTTTTCCCTGCACCCACATTGGCAATGCTACAAAGTGGTATATTGAGTTACCATGCATGTCAGTGAATACCATGACGCTTTAGCAATGGAGTTCCTAAAGCACTTTCAGTTACCTATCTATTATGAGACAGGGATAGAGCTCCTTACTTCATTTCATCAGGATACCGCCACCCACATCTCCAATCATATCCATGAATTGAGATGTAGGCGGAGGTTAGTCAAAGCTCCCATCCCTGATTTTCTCTTGACAGACTCGTTCTGTAAGTTGTTGCTCCCACAAATTGCTAGAGATGCCACTCTAGGTGGTGAGGTCATAGAGGACCAATCCATACATCGTGCCCAACACTTAGATTTGATTTATTCACAGTCTATCACTCTCTATGACATTATCCCCTATGCTCCCGGTAACCCCAATCCTTCCACTGCTCAGCACCATAGAGCGCATGCCGACGGGATCGTCGGCGCAACCTCCAGGGTTGCTGTAAAACAACTCAGTGGTTTTGCTGCCAACTTGGCAGTGGACCCCTCTACCAAAGCGACTGCTCTTCCTACCATTCTGATTAACTCTGTGCAGTTTACACAGAAATCTGGTAGCAAGAACAAGAAGAATAAGAACAAGAATGCTCCTTCTCAGGAGCAGTCATCTAAGCAGCCCAACTCGAAACAGAAGGTCACTGTGCCTACTGATACAGAAAAGGATAAAGGCACCACCTATTCGTGCAAACTCTATCTTGAAGATCACGTAACCTGGCGTTGTCCGTGTCTTCAAGAATGCATGGATTACCTTACCAAGAAAGATTATAGTAAGGCACCTGCTGTCCTTAGAAATCCTTTTCCTAATCAACAGCAGCAAAATCTCGTTGCCAACCAACCGCAACCCACGTCAGGGGGTAGCGACGGTTCACAACACCCTTTAGCTGGTGAAGGAAGTTTTACCGTTTACACATTTGAAACAATAGAACTAACAACCAGAGCCAAATCTTACGAAGCTCCTGTCGCTCCGGCAACAAAACCATCCACAGGTCAAAACCCATTGCTGCCCAACGATTTGCGAATTGGAAGGCCGGTTGAGGACTTTGTAATTCAACCCCCCAAGGGGGCACTTCGATGCACAACGCACAACACATCTGCACGTGCCGCCCAACACTACAACATTGTGGAGGATTTGGCGCAAGCGTCGTCGGCTATGTCGGTGCTCGAAGTATTACAAACATGCCCCAGCCAAAGGAAAGCTTTGCTTCTGGCTATTGGGGGTACTGACCCTATGGATTCCATGGTTGCTATTTTCAACATGGACAAGTGTAAACCTCCCCTTTCCCACCAGCTTGCATTGCAGGTGCATATCACTTCGAAAGGTAAAGGTATACACCAAACTGTCATCAACGAAGGTGCTTCAACCTGTGTCATGTCGGCTTCATGTTGGCTCGCCCTGGGTTCCCCAACCTTATCCCCACCGTCGAACTCCCTTAAAGCTTTCGACGGCCACACCTTTACCCCAAAAGGATACCTAGCCAGTTTTCCCATCACTTTGGCTGGGAAAATAGTAACAATGGACGTATAAGTCGTGGACAAGAAACTTGACTATAATCTGTTGCTGGGTCATAGTTAGACATATGCCATGATGGCCGTTGTATCTACTGTCTTTCACATCATCCAATTTCCATTGGATGGAAAGGTTATTACAATAGATCAGTTGTCTTTTTGCACCCCTGATTATTCACCATTACCAAATGGCTCTGTACCCCTAGTAGGAGGTGGAACTGACTCTTACGTCAGTATCGGTACTGGTCTATTGAAGGCTTCTTCCATCATGGGTTGTTTCCCTCTTCAATTTCCCAAGGTTCCAAAGATGGTCAGCATGCTTTCATCTATTCCTCATGAACAAACCGATCCATGGATCCTTCCGACTCCTTCAAACATTGACACATACGGAGAGAAAATGCTGTTGTCACCAGCTGAATTGGCCTCCGAAGCCATTCAGATTGCATCCAAATCTTCGGTCACTTTGGTTTCAGCCAATGGTACCACTGCCCCACCCATAACCGCTCCTTCTTTTGATCCACTCAATCAAGTCCTACCTAAGGACGAAGCTATTAGAGAGATCACGAGGTTAGAAGAGAAACCTTGGGAGGATTCGCATCATCATGTTTTGATATCTAATTCGGACATGATGCCTCTTCAAATCCTATCACATGACGCACATGAATCGTTTCCTCACCGTATATGACTATCCAACTTTTGGACTCAGAAGGAAACAGGGGAAATATTTCACAAACATTGCTCCCTGATATTTCTGTCATGACAGACATCGTGGAAAACATACAGAGTGGAGCCAATCACAATCCTGAGGAAATTGTGAGCTTCACCTACCCGTTTAGGGACTTCCGCGATGTTTTTCCTTGGTCTTATGAGGAAATGCATGGCATAGACCCGTCTAGTGTCAAGCATGAGATCGAGAAAAATTAAACTTCTTTTTATGGTATTTCTCTTGCTTGTTAATCCGAAAAACCTCAAGTCTTCTTCTTTGGGCTCGTTAAACTACTACAAAGATGATTAGAGCACTGTTAGGGATACTTTATTGCTCTTTAAAAATTATAAACATCCCCGAGTTTTGGTTTTTGCACTCGTTAAATTTATGCAACGATAGATAGAGCACTTTTGGAGGCATTTTATTGCTCTTTAAAAAATATAAACACCTCCAAGTTTTTGTAGTAGGGCTCGTTAAACATATATACCACAAATCCGTAAAGCACTTTTAGGGATATTTTATCGCTCTTTAAACAATATAAACATCCCCGAGTTTTTCATCATTTAAACAATATAAACATGCTCTGAGCACCTCTTTTTTGATCTAGTTCCAGCTCATAAACTGAGAAAGACCAATGGAGCATTCTTTTTAGGCACTTTTTTCTCGCTCTTTAAACTGAAAAAATCCCGAACTATGTCTTACTGCTCATTAAACATGCTAAAGATGACCCGAGCATTCTTTTAGGTACTTTTTCTTGCTCTCTAAAAAATGAAAAATCGCGAGTTTTTGTTACTGAGCTTGTTAAAGTATCACGACAAAACACGAGTTTAGTCTGTCGTCTCATACTCGTAACAAAATGAGGTCGACATCTATTGGAAAAAGGTTTCTCTTTATCCGGGTTCAATAGATTAAATACAGAAAAGTAACCGATCTGAGTATACTATTAACCTTTTGTCGCACCTGGTTAATAACTATGACAAAGGGACCACCATGAAGTCTCTCTTTATGATCTTTTCAGACTCTCTAAAGATGAAAAGATCACTGAGTTGTCTAGTCTAGATTGTTTAAATACACAGGCAAGATATAGGGTCGTTCTTTTTACGATACTTTTCAGAATCTTAAAAGATGAAAAAATCAACGAGTTTTCTTGTCTGGACTCATTAAACTAATCAGATAGGACAAAGAGTCGTTCTTTTTTGCGATCATTTTCAGACTCTTTAAACATGAAAAAGATCAATGAGTTTACCCGTCTGGACTCATTAAAAATCAGACGGGGAAAGTGGACAATACAACTGTATCCTGTATTCAAAAGTATGGTTTGGCAGCATTCATTACCTTGAACATGGCACTCCCTCAAATAAACCTTCATTTTGATAGCCTCTCAGTATGAACCCTACCAACCTATGAGTTTTTAGCCTATATAACCTGATGTAATTACATCTTCATATCTTAAACACTCTATAGTGTTCATGAGTCTAGTGTTGTCTTGTTAAAACTGTTGTCGTGCCTTCTATTGTTCAAGGGTCCCTATTTGTTTCCTCTATCAACTGACCCTACATATCCTTTCATCATGCCCTCCATTATTTGGACACAAAAGCTTAAAAGATTCTTCAAAAAACAAAATCATCCTTGTCCGGTTTCTTGTCGAATGATGTAGGACACGTCATTGCCTACCTTTCGAAAAGTTCCTTCCTATCGACTTCAACACTCTATCTAGGAAGATAACCTAGAAACACATTCAGTGCCTTGGTGCTTGTAGACATTAGTGGCAGGTTACCTTGTGCTTGATCACGGGTTTTCATTATTGGCTCTTGGTTAAGCGATTCTACGAGTGTTCGATGACAAAAAATCTTTCACACTCATTAGTTTGCACTGTGCATCTTGGAGACCATCACCATTATCAGTGGCCTTCCTCGCATCTGTTAACAGTCTCCATTATTGGCTGGTAATCAGATGATTTCGTGCATGTTCAACGTCAACTCATTTTATCACATGTATCGATCTACGCTTAGGTAGAGGCTTGCACCATTTAGCCTTGTTTCCTCTCCCAAGCTGCAATATTGTTCTTTGGAAATAGCTATTTCAGGATGACCTATTATGACACTGGTCTGCCCTGTGCCATATTGGCAGCTAGCATTGTTATATCTCCGAGGAGAAAGTTACTCTGACATAGCTACTAAGCATGGGAATGCCCGACTCAGGACATGATTTTAGCAGTTTATATATATGTACTTTTGTTGTATCAGGTTTTCCTTATCGCCCGAAACTTCTCTCTCTCTCTATAAAGATTTTGACAGCGAATTACAGTGTTTTTTCATAAAGTATTTCGGCCATCGTTTCTGCCTCTGATCTTATACTTTAGGGGGCATCTGTTATAGGAAAAATTGACCTCCTAATCAACTCAGAGGAGAAAGACAAGATGATTGGATCCATGACCACAGTTGCAGGCCTAGAACCCACACTAACGCTCTCTGTACACTGACAACCTGCTTTAGAAAGCTTGTTACCAAGCATAAAGGAGCGTTAGTCAACCTGTGAACTCTTGTTGTTAGACCAGGGGGAGTGTTAGTGAACTTAAGTGATGTTCAAGAGGTTCTACCAATGAATCTGCCAATAAATATCTAGATATTAAATCCCTATATTTATGCAAGAAAAGCAAGGAAACTCCAAAAATCAAGATATTTGGAGAAATTCTATTCCGAGAATAGAGGCAAATGGGAAAAAGCTTGTAAACAGGGCAGGTTCATGGTTTTTTCCCAAATGAATTATAGGTGGATTTTGGCAGCCCTAAATTGATTGCTACATAATAAACGAGAGGGCCATTGCAAAAGGGTCAGAGCATTTAGAAGGATAGCCCATAGTTCTGTTGTGAAACTATCATATTCTTGAAGGAGCTAGCTGAAAAAAGGAGAGAGAGAGAGGAAGAAGGGATAAGGAAGGCTGATACAACAGGGTTGTTGTAATCACCCTTTCATTCTGAATATAGGACTGTGGTTGTGTTCCCTACTCCAAAGTGTCGGTGATATTTTGCATTCATTTGTTCATTCTGATGCTTGTTGTGTTGAGTAGATAAGTTATACATTTATACATGTTTGTTACGGATTCTTGCATTAACTGTCAGAAGTGTATGTTGTGATTGGTTTGCTTTATTCTTTTGTGCAGAAATCGTCTTGGAACCTGTTAGGAGGAGTTCTTACCGCACGAAGAGTCCAAGCGAATCTAGAAAGAACCAAAGGTGATCCTCTTTCCATACTCTTTCAATATATGCATGATAGATGAACATGTGTGTAACAGGTAGCTTTTGCAGATAACCTTACGATCTGTCAAAGGTCCTGGGAAGACTTTCGAGGGTAGTTTTCATCCCATGCATTTTACCCCATAGCACCAACAGTTATCATCCCCTTCTGAATCCAGTTATGTTCTTGTTATTTCATATTCTTTGAGGTGTATTTTACCCTTTGTAAAATTCTTTAAGAGTTTTTACTTCATATAGTTAGAAAAGCAGTTAGATAATTTGGGCAGTTTCAGAAATCAACAACTATTCCACAATGTTTAAAAAGAGGAAAATTTACTAAGAAAGGGTTGGAATTTTGGAGAACTTGGAGACTAGGCCACTATATTCCCGATATCATCATTGATTAATGAAAGAATCAAAAGTTTCCATGAGTTGTTGCATATAATTTTGTAAGATTCTTTGTCATGTGTCATGCTATGTTTTCTTCTTTTCAAGTAAAGTAATGATGTTGCAGGTCTTTATTTTGGTATGTAGCTAAAGTTAAAATTCCTTAAAAGAGTGCTCCTATACTCGAAGTCCTAACTTCCTTTCTAAGTTATAGATAATAGTTTCTATGAAAGACTAGCATATTGTCTACGATTTAGTTTGTTGGGTGTGGAGCAGGAATATTTAGAGGTCTTTGTTTCATTTGGATGTATACCGCATGAAGTTTGTATATGCCTTCACGCGGGGGGTGCAGGGGACTTGTTTCCCTGTGGGGTTTGGGGGGCCGATCCCCCCCGGCTGGGGGGTCCGGGGGCCAGCGGTCCCCCAGCGGGGGTTTCGGGGGCAGCGCCCCTGATGCTAAAAACAAATGTGAAATTGCCTTGTAAAAGTATAGTAATTTCAAGTCAATTTAGGCCGTTCATTAGGCGAATGATCTGATGGTAGAAATTTTGTTTAGTTTAGGGTTTTCTCCCCTAGAAGGCAACCCCTCTCCTTGTATGAGGGCATTGTATTGAGGCTGTGTAACAGATGTGTATTCTCCGAGCGAGAAATAGAGAGGTTAGACTGTGAGAGAAAATAGAGGATATTACAACAGATCTGTTGTAGGTTGTGTCTCTTCATTTTGCTGGATAATAGAAAGGAAGGACTGGCTATTCGAGGTGGATGTAGCCCAAATTGGGTGAACCACGTATATCTGTGTCTCTCTGGTCTTATGCGTTTTCTGTGTTTATATCTCTGCTATATTCTATGTGTTCCATTGCTCTGTAATATATAATTTTCTAACAATTGGTATTAGAGTCGAAGGTCTATTTGGTTGACAAAATCGCAGGAGAGAAGGGTTCCTAGTTCGACTGGGAGCAATGGCGGAAGATGGTAAGTTTAGGGTCGAGAAATTTAACGGCCAGAACTTCTCACTGTGGAAGATGTAGATGAAACATTATCTGTATCAGAAAGATCTTTACCTACCATTGAGCGAAAAAAAAAGAATCCAACGGCTATGACAGATGAAGAATGGAACCTTCTCGATAGAAAGGCACTTGGAACAATACAATTGTGCCTCACAGCATCGGTCGCCTTTAACATTTCGAAGGAAACAAAGGCAGAGGGTTTGATTCAGGCATTGGCGAAACTATATGAAAAACCCTCGGCCTCAAATAAGGTATTTCTTATGAAAAGGTTATTTAATATGAATATGTCGGAAGGTGGATCTGTTGCAGACCATTTAAATTATTTTAATACAATTACAAGTCAGTTAAGTTCTGTAGGGGTAAACTTTGAAGATGAAGTTAGAGCTCTGTTATTCTTGTTCTCATTGCCAGAAAGTTGGAATGGTTTAGCAATGGCCATTAGTAACTCTGTTTCTGGATCTAGTACTTTAAAGTTTGATGATGTTGTCAGTGCTATCCTTAGCAAGGAAATGCGATAGAAAAACTTTGGTGAGACATCGGGTAATGCTTTAAGTGCAGAGTCTAGGAGAAGAAAAATGGAAAGAGGAAAGAGCTCAGGATATCACAATAAATCAAGGAAAGGCAGATCCAAGTCTAGATCGGGGATAGTGTGCTGGAAATGTGGAAAGAAAGGACAACTAAAGAAATATTGTAGATCTCAGAAGGGAAAAGAAGGAGATGCACAACAAAAAACAATCATGAAGAAAATGTGACAGGTGAGGTGTTACAAGATTCTTTTATTCTTTCTTTCAAAAATATTACTGATTCCTGGGTGGTAGACTCAGGGGCCTCATTCCATGCCACACCTGATAAGAAATATTTTCATGACTATGTTCAAGAAGATTTTGGACAAGTCCATTTCGGTGATGATAAACCCTGTAAAATTGTTGGAATGGGTAAGGTTTTTGTAAAACATCAGAATGGAAACCAATGGCTACTAAAAGAGGTAAGGCATGTTCCAGATCTAAAGAAAAATCTGGTTTCAATAGGGTAGTTAGGCGGTGATGGTTGTGTGACAACTTTCACAGATAATGCTTGGAAGGTAATAGCAAAAGGTGAAAGGGTTGGCACATTGTATTTATGCAATGGTATTTCTAACTCTGTTAATGCTTTAACTTCCAAAGGAGCAGATGCAGCATTATGGCATCATAGGCTCAGAAACATGAGTGAGAAGGGGATGAAGATCCTTCACTCAAGGAATTTGTTGCCGGGATTGAAGAATGTTGATTAAGACTTCTATGAGAATTGCATTTATGGAAAACAGAAGAGAGTCATATTTCTTAGAGTTGGGAAAGAAAAGAAGAGCAAAAAATTAGAGCTTGTGCATACATATTTATGGGGACCTGCTCAGGTATCATCTCTCGGTGGCTCTCATTATTATGTTACTTTTATTGATGATGCAACTAGAAAAACTTGGATTTATTGTATTCAGAATAAATCTAATGTATTTGATACTTTAAAGAAATGGAAAGCTTTGGTTGAGATTGAGACAGGAAAGAAATTGAAGTGTCTTAGATTAGACAATGGAGGTGAATATTGCAGCAAAGAGTTTGATAGGTATTATTCAGAGCATGGAATTCGTAGAGAGAAGACAGTTCCAAGAACACCACAAGAAAATGGTCTGTCAGAAAGGATGAACAGAACAATCATGGAGCGTGCAAGGTGCATGAGATTGCATGCATGATTGTCTTTACAGTTTTGGGCAGATGTTGTATATACTGTTGTTTATCTAATAAACAGAGGGCCTTCAAGTTCCTTGGATGGTGGTGTTCTAGAGGAAACATGGACAGATAAAAAGGTAAACTACTCTTTTTTAAAGCCTTTTGGTTGTGAGGCCTTTGTCCATATTGATACAAAAAATTGAATAAAGCTTGAGCCAAAGTCAAAGAAATGTACCTTTATTGGATATGGTGTTAATGATTTTGGTTATCGCTTATATGATTACGAAAATCACGAAATCATTAGGAGCATAGATGTAATATTCAATGAAAAGGTCTTGTATACGAATCAGTTGCAGGAAAAGAAACAAGAAAAAGAAAACAAGGAATGCGTAGTTCTTGATGAAATCACTGAAAAAGTAAAGGTGCCTGAAAATAATAATAATCAACAACCACAACAACAACAACCACCACAACAGTAACAGGCACCCCAAACACCTTAAAGTGGTGTTAGAAGATCTACTAGGATAAGTAGACCCCCTGAACGATACTCACCTTCATTATATTATTTATTGTTGACTGATTCTGGTGAACCCGAATGTTATGAAGAAGCAATGCAGGTTGAAAGCAGGAAGAAGTGGGAGGTAGCGATGGAAGAAGAGATGGACTCCTTAATGCATAACTAGACTTGGGACTTAGTCAAGTTGTCTGCAAGAAAAACTACATTTAAGAATAAATGGGTTTACAGGTTGAAGGAAGAAGATGGAGGAAAACAAAGGTACAAAGCTAGACTTGTGGTGAAGGGATTTGCACAGAAGAAAGGTATTGATTTTGATGAAATATTTTCTCCTGTTGTTAAAATGACTTCAATCAGAACTATTTTAAGTCTAGTAGCAGTGGAAGATTTGCAACTTGAGTAGTTAGATGTAAAGACAACCTTTCTCCATGGGGGTTTGGAGGAAGAGATATATATGCGTCAGCCACAAGGATATGAAGTAAAAGGGAAGGAGAAACTAGTGTGCAAGTTGAAGAAGAGCTTGTATGGCTTAAAATAGGTTCCAAGGCAGTGGTATCTAAAATTTGACAGGTTTATGTCTGAACAAGGTTATACTAGATGTCACTCTGATCATTGTGTTTATCTAAAAAGGTAAAATGATGGCAGCTATATTATATTGTTATTGTATGTAGATGACATGCTTTTTGCAGGGTCTAACATGTAGGAAATAAATGTGCTCAAAAGAAAATTGGCAAAT
>APFE031392083.1:0-11626 GCA_000404065.3 Pinus taeda
ATAACTTCTGCTTTTATTTTAGAAAGTACCTCTTTCTACATTTAGCATTTAAATATAGAATATGTTTTCCTCAGGCTAGGGTTTGGGGTTCCTCCTAGGAACTCCCTCTTAACCCACAAGGATTGACCACACAAGGGGCACTGGATTGTCCAACCTTGGGTTATTACCAAGGAGGACTAACCCTGCTCTAGTAACTAATTAATGTTTTCCTATTAAAAATTAATTGCCAACAGTACCCTACTACATCTTATTAAGAGTAACATGCTTACACTAAGAACTAGAGTCTTGCATGCATGAATATACTATACAAAATTAGTACAATTTATATGTATTCTAAGAAATACATTGACATTAATAGCTACTTATATGTATTTAGTTAAGACAACACTGTTTGGTATGCTCTCCTCAACTTGCGAGACCGGTTATTATCAGCGATTACGTTGGTGTCTCCCCCCGAGCGTCAGACTTCCATAGTTATGGTTATTATCAGCGATTACGTTGGTGTCTCCCCCCGAGCGTCAGACTTCCATAGTTAATTCCAATTTTTCTGAGTCAATATTCAGATATCAAACATCTTGAGTCAAATATGAATACCCTTCCATAGTTACTTCAAATTCTGAGTCAATATTCAGATATCAAACCTCCCGAGTCAATATGAATACCCAAATCTTGTCTTTCAGAGAGTAACCCCACTAGTTCCTACCAGCTCAAGAGAGTAACCCCACTTGTTCCTACCAGCTCAAGAGTTATACATCTCAATAGGCTCCTGGCTACCTTTGTTTCCTCTGGGTCTTCTTTCCTAATATTTCCAAAATCCTCTTTCCGTTCACTGAGATTTTTTTATTCTCCAGAATGGGAATCTTTTTATTCTCCAGAATGGGAAACAGACTCATCACTGTTGTTACTGTTAGGAAGTCAGGTTTTCTTATTCCAAGACATGAACTCTTTCAAGAGTTATTTTTCTTGTTCAATAAAATTAAAAGAAAAAATATTATTCCAAAATTAATTACTTCTGACTATCTATTTTATCTACCACAAGAAAATTACTAGCAATAACTAATGCTAACCGAGAGTGTTACATCACACAATATTAAAACTCTTTTGACATTATCCAATATAACATCTTTATCTTTTTTTATTTAAATCAATTCTCATTTACGTTAAAATAAAACATAGACCACACATAATATACCTCATATTTTCAACCATATTGCAAAGTTAATTATCATTGCAAAAATATCATCTTTCTTTTTCAATACAAATATAAATAACAAAAAATAAAAATAAAATATAACATAAATAAATTCTATTATATCAATATCGTATACTCCTCGATATCTTCTTGTTTTTGATTTTTTTTTTCTTGGTAACTGATTATGCTTTTTTGTTTTTTTTTGTATTTTTTTTCCATGGAAAAACATCGTAAGGATCGTTCATTTACAATACACTTGAAAAATTACATATGGTATATGCTTGACAACATATGCCTTACTTGTCATTTTGGAATACGTCCAGAGTATCTACAATCCCATTCCTGTGAATGGTTGTATCAAAAATCAAAAATTCATCACACAGGATGATGTTGTATGGAGTTCAAAACATATATACACCTTGTAGGGTGATGTGCATAAATAAACTGATATATCTACATCATCATATATAGCCGGAAATCTACAAAAAATATTGAGGTGCCATCCACCTGATGATAAGTCTAATCTATATATGGTCTATGATAGTACTGGTACTGTGTAATACCCATTTGTTCATGTATTATCCACTGTCCTCTTGGCAGGTACGTGGCCTCCTTGGAAAGGTCATCAGCACTGTTGTTATGTTCCCTGTAAATATGACAAACAATAATGAAGTTAAATAGAGATTTGAAATGCTTCACTTCATCTAGAATGTTTATAAGAGTGTGTGCATGACATCTTGTGATATTGTTGATCCAATTTATAATAGTATTTGAGTTACCAAAAATCTGAATATCTCTACATTCATGATTAAGGGCAAAATGTAATAGATGATGAAGAGTGATCAATTCTGCAAAGTTGTTCGTTCCTTCACCCAAGCCCATTTTGACTCTGAAGAAATGTTGATCAGTAAGATAGAGAAGAAACCCCACCCCCCACACCCTTGTTGTTGGGTTCTCAATTAAAAACGCCCACAGTTTGGAGTGGAGCTTACTTGTGTTGGGAGTACGTCGGCATCTGTGCGAGGGTTGGAAGACATAGTATATTCTGGCAGCTCAAGGTAGGATGCTACGATTTTAGCTGAGATGCTTTGCCATCTGATCATGTTGTCCTTGAAAGTCATTTTGTTTCTAGCCAACCATATAGCCCAACAAATAATCAGGGGGAGACATGGCAGGTTTTTCCATGTGTGCGTACTATTCCAAGATTCCCATGCTGCTATTATACTGTCTCCTTTCCATTCTACTGTGAAACGTATCTCAACAGCTAAAGATCTCCATATCTGTTTAGTGATATTGCAGCGGAGGAACAAGTTCTCTGTTGATTTTGAGCTTTGTTTACATAAGATGCACCAATGAGGTCCATATATGGATCTGTACGTGAGAGTGTCCCCGGTGTATACTTTGTTTCGAGAAATGCACCAGAAGAATAGTTTGGTTCGAGGAGGTGTTTTTAACTTCCAAATGCTCTGCCACCAATTTTGCAAGTGTTCAGGTTTTTTGTCTTGTAGCAGACACATGTAACCTTCCTTTGATGAGTAGTTTCCAGATTCCTCCAAGCACCACATGAGCTCATCCGGTCCCTCCTTGATACGGATGTGAGACTCATTTAATGCATCAGTATAATTGTTCCAAATAAGGTTCCATTGAAGAGGCAGGTTTAGCTAAGTAGCAGATTTCCATGCTTGAGTAAAAACAGAGGAATTATCTCGATCAACAATTTGTGCAATTACCCGAATGTCTTGATGATTTAAGTGAAGAGTGAGATCTCTTGGGAGGTGACATCTACCACCTCCCCTAATCCAAGGATCCAGTCCAATGTGCGCACTAGTGCCTGCATTTATCCTCCAAGCCAGGTGGTTTTGAATGAGAGGAAGTGAGTGTAGAAGAGCTTTCTAAACCGAGGATATGCCTGTCCTATTCCATCGAGGCATCCTTATCCAGTCCATAATTTGGCAAGGCAAAATATATTTGTGATAAGAGATGTCAATCCATAGGTTATGCTTGGTTAGGAGAGTCCAACCCATTTTTGCAGCTAGAGCTTGTGCAAATAGGGTTAGATCTTTGAGGCCCCATCCTCCCCATTTTTTGGGCAGAGCAATCTTGTTCCAAATTATCCAAGCGAAAACTCTTTTGTCCTGGCAGCCATTCCACAGATATCTGCAGCAAATCTGTTTGAGACGAGCTAAGATGCATCTGGGTATCCATGTTAATGCCATCTAGAATACCGGAGTGGCTTCCAATACTGATTTGATTAGCACCAGTTTTCCAGCTCTAGACAAGAAACAGTGGCACCAATGTGAAATTATTTTCTCTAATTTGATGACCAACCAGTTCCAATCTGCAATCTTCTGGCTCAAGGGCTTGATCTAGAAGCCTAAGTATTTGAAGCCCCATTCAAGAGGGCAAGGGCTATAAGGAAAGTGCTGTGAGGCAAAAGTAAATTCCTGAGTAGAGGTATGGGCCAGCGTGATTGTGGATTTTGTATGATTTTCCAACATACCAGTGGCCCTAGAGAATATGGCAAGGATCTTATTAAAAGCAATCGAGTCTCCAATGCTTCCATTTAGGAAAATCAGGACATCGTCCACGAAAAGGTGATGAGTAAGGAAGCACTGGTCATTGATATTCAACCCAAATAATCTATCACTATGCTTTTCATGATAGATAAGCTGACTCAGACATTCCATGATAATCAGGAAGAGGAGAGGGGATAGAGGGCATCCTTGCCTGAGACCTCTTTCAACATGGAAGAAAGGAGAGGTAGAGCCATTGATGAGGAGACTAAAGGTAGGCAAGGATATGCAGGCCATGATCCAAGTAGTAAAAAGGTGTGGGAAGCTCAGGTGGATAAGGAGCATTTTGATGTAAAGCCAGCTTACCCGGTCAAAAGCTTTTGCCAAGTCGATTTTGAGGATGATCCCTTCGAGTCTCCTAGATCGAATAAAATGAATGGCTTCTTGAGTAGTGCCAATGGCCTCGTGAATTAGACAGTCTTCCAGAAAGGAAAACTGTTCAGGAAGGATGTGATGAGAAAGGATAGGTCTAATGCGATTTGCAATGATTTTTGAAATTATCTTGTAAAGGAAATTACAGAGAGAGATGGGACAAAAATCATTGAAGGATGTGGGGGAGTCAGATTTGGGAATGAGGGCGATAAAAGTAGAGTTGATAGCATTATATAATTTGCCAGAAATCCTCCATGACTTGGAGAAGGTCCTATGCCAAAAGATCATAGAAATCCAGGTAGAACTCAATCATCCACCCATATGGACCCAACCTTTGATCTTTTTTGAACCACTTTAAGGTCCCTTCAAGTTCCTTAAGTGCGACCGGTGAGTTGAGTTCAATCGCTTCCTCTTCCCCCACATATCTAGGAAAATGGCTTGCCACTTGAATGATATTAGCCAGATTGGCTTCTTGAGGGGATCTGAATAGATTCTGAAAGTGAGTGGTGCCCAACATAGATAGCTTTTTGAAAGTGTCAGCCACCTCCCCATCTGGGAGAGGCATTTTCCAGATTGTATTAGCTATCTTCCTTCCTTTTGCATAATTCTGATAGAACTTTGTGTTTTCATTTCCTGCCAGTAACCATATTGCTCTACTCTTCAGTCTCCAAGTTTCTTCTCTTTCCTTCAGTATCTTGTCTCTTTGTTTTTCAAGCTCTACCAGATTATCTTTCTCTTCTGCAGTAGCAAAACCTTTATTGTTGTCATCCATAATATTGTTCAGCTCCGCATCAATAGCTGTTAAGGACTGATCATCCTTTGCTTTTTTCTCCCTTGCCCAAGTGATGGATAAACATTTTAGTTGTGATAGGTTGTGGTAGAAAACTTCAGCTACAGTTCTGTGATAGGAGATGAGATGGGAAGTCCAATAGTCCTTGACCAACTTGGTGTATCCCGGGTCCTGGAGCCAAACATGGTTAAATTTGAATGGGGCCTTAGGTTTGGCATTAGGTCCAAGAATTTCCAAATAGATAGGTGAGTGGTCTGATATTCCCCCAGACCCAACCCATTGTTTGTGTCTATTTAGCTGCTGAAGAAAAGGCACTTTAATCAGGAAACGATCAAGCCTTCTAGCCAGAGCCGCATCCCCAACTCTTCAATTTCTCCAGGTGGGCAGAGGCTTGATCATGGGGACATCAGTGAGGTTATGTTGTTCCAGGATGATCTTGAAGAATTCTGACGTAGGATCAACTTGGGTTTGTGTTCCCCAGGATTCCCCAAATTCCAGGGAAAAATTTAGGTCGCCCCCATAATCACTTGATCTACTGATGTGATTTCATTATGGAGGAAGTGCTACCAAAATTCCTCTCTCCGCTGGTAAGGGCCATATACGTTGATGATTCTAATGGACAAACCGAGCTCGGCTAAGAATATATCCATTCCGATGAATCCCACTCCTCCCCAAGAGGCTGATACATTTATGGAGCGAGGATTATATCCGATGGTTATACCCTCTGATCTGCCCATAGCGTGCAGAGAGTGGAAGTGCTAACCTGGTTTGATGGCAGATAGGGTTTGATTGATTGATTTTGCATTGCCCAGGGTTTCCTGCAGCATGATAATATCGACGGGCTCATTCTCAAATAACCTCTGCAGGGCTAGTTTTTTGGAGGCACTAGCCATGCCTCTGCAATTGAAGGAGAGGCATTTCATGGTGGAACCATCCCAAGGGTGTTCCTTGCTCTAAGAACCCCTTCCATAGTGGATTTTTTGCCAGAGACTACTTCTGCCCCAACCTTTAGGATAGCTTTGGAAAGATTAGAATTATGACCCTAGGTCGCTTGTGTGGACGGTTCGAGGATGGTGAGACCGAGACCAGTCTGGTGGCAAGGGTCCAGGATGAACTGGGAATGAAGGTTGTATGAGTGGGGCAATGCAGGATGGTTCAAAGTCGATGGCATGGGGGAGGATGGTGGGGAGGGTAAAGTGGGGGCAGAGGAGGCGATGAGGGGCGGAGGTCAGGAAATCTCACATGTAATAGCAGGGGACATAATCAATGTTGTTGACGAGTCTAATGATGCACAACAAGCATATGAGATAGAAGAAAATTGAGAGATAGGGGATGAAGAGATAGCTGTACCCGCTTTTCTTGCGGCCTCCGTAGCAGCAACAACTCTAGCCCAGGTCAGTGGGGGCAAGGGCGTTCTGAATTGCTCCTCCACAGCCTTGGAGGATTTGCCATGATTATGATCCTTTGGTGCCGATACCGAAGTGCTGACCAGTTTAGCAGTTGCCTTTCCTTTTTGTGGAGTAGGAGAGCCATGGGGATCCATTGTTTTCGTGAGCATAGGGCATTCCTTGTAGACGTGCCCTACCTTATGGCACCTCCTACATCGAAAAGGAACCCCTCGTAGTCCAGAATCTGGATTCTAGTATAATGCCTCCATTTGAGAGTAATTTTCTCTTCCAGACCCTCCCTCGTGTCTAAATGAACTAGAATTCTTACCAGCGCTCGATTCTTTGACTGCACATAAGTCTTGTCGTAATCTAGATAAGTACCTAGGGCATTCCTGATCCTAACAAACACTGTTTTAGACCAATATTGAAGGGGTAGACCTGGTAATCGCACCCATATAGGACCGGCTCCTATTTGCTCCTGCTCTGGATTGAATAATGGAGACCAACATTTGAGAAGAACTGATGCCATCTCAATATGCCAATATTTTGGAAGTATTAATTCTGTATAGTCCGCTTTGGAAAAATGCAGCGCGGACCATCCCCTTGCTAGGATCTCGACCTCTAGTAGCTCTTGTAGAGTGCTGCCCCAGATTTCTTTTACCCAGCTTGTTAACCTAGCTGCAGAGTATGCCCTACCTCTTACATGCCCTACTAGAACCAGATTGGCCTTGTCTACTACCTCTCCCAACAGAATGTCTTTGCCAAGTCCTTTGTAGTGGCTTTCACACACTTTACTTCCTTTTGCCAGTACGTGACGTCGATGGGTGTCCTTGCAGTGGATCTGATCCCTCAACCACCTGTGGGATCGATGCTTTGACCTTGATTACTAGTGATTCAAAACATCCAGAGGGGAGGAAACCAAGGTTAGGAGGAGATTGGGGATTTGATTGAGAAGGGGGCAGGGGGATGATTGAAGGGATTGGGTCGAACGCTGGTGACGGAGACGAAACAACAGTGACAAGATTGAGGGTCCTGGGGGATAGAGGAGGGCAGTCAAGGCCCGAAGATTCTAGGGAGAGTGATTTGAATCGAAGTGAAGATGCGGAATAACCAGGCAGTGAGACCACCGGCTCAGAAATTGGATTTGAGTGTCAAAACTGTTCAAAGCAGTCTTGGCTAGGGTTAGGGCTACGACTACAGAAAATGGTATGTCCCTTATACGGATCCAGGGAATAATCGACCGCCTCCTCGAAATCCATACTGTTCATTATTGGAAACTACCATCAAGACTGTCAGAGAGACAGTTGACTGCGGGCGAAGGAGCCGGATGGCGACAGGTCGGGAGAATTGCAACTTGCTACAACGAAAATCTACGGTTTACTGCAGTAAATTTGTTTTGTTTTAACCCTTTGCAGATGCGGCGATGCGCACGCGCCACCTACCCGCCTGCGGCCACGTCAGAGCTCCATTCCATCATCGCCTCATCAACTCCTAACTTCCATAACCATTAGGTAGGGACTTGCAGCTTTGATGTTTCTTTTCAAATCTTGCCTTATGTTATAGCCTAAGTAAAGTTCTATTATAACTCAATATCCTACTCTATAATTTTATGTTTTTGAAAGTTCTATTATAACTCAATATTCTATATAATTTTATGTATTTGAAAAGTTTAAATTTTTTTATTTAAAAATAAATAAAAAATAAAATGTTAAAGAACAATAATATTCTATCTTTTAAAATTAGCATTTATATTAGGGTAAACAATATTTTATATATTCAAAAAATTGATAAAATTAAAATAATAACAAATGTAGTTGTATGTCTCTCCATTTACAAATCTTTTTTCTTAACAACTGGTTAATATAATTTTATATAAGTATTTATTTTTGAACTTTAAATCCTTACTAAATATAAAACCAATAAGGTCAATTTCAATTCATAAGAATTCATTTTGAACTCCCTAAATCTTACTAAGTTATAAAATCAAAAATATATTATTTAACGCAAATCAGCAAGAACTTAAGAAAAATCAAATATTTACGCAAATGCTGAAAAATTCTCTTTAAACATTTTTACTCAAATGCTGAAAAAATTCTTTAAACATTTATAAATTGCTCTAAGTAAATAATACTAAAATTAATTTAATTATTAATTTAATTAATAATCAAATATAATTTTAATTTTATTTTATTTATTTTATTTTAATATAACTTTGGGACTTAACCTCCAACAAAATTAGATAACAAAAAAGCCATTAGACATTCTAACATCTGGCCATCTATATTAGACTAGAAAACACCAATAAACAAACATATACAGTTTATTCAAAATCTTAAATAATGAACCACACAAACATAAAAATAGTTGTGTTGGAGTTACTTTCATCTAAATCTTAATAATCAACCACACTTAATAATACAAAACGCATCTACAACAAAAATTAAAATGTGATTTACCAGAATATTAATTTTTTTAGTTACCTAAAACCAACAACTTAATTTTTGATAACCAAACCATGTTCGAATGTGGTGACTGATAAATAGAATTTGGTGAACTGTATTTGGTGACCTATAAACCTTAATATTAAATTAAGGAATCCTAGTACAGATGATCGCGTTGACCGAGCATACGTGCAAGCAAGTGGAACCGGGCGGCCGGGGCCCACAGTATGTTGATACGGTCCGTGCAATATGCCGGCAGCATTTCTGACATAAAACTCTCCATCACATTTTTGCCGCCGGATTGTAACTCGCTGGCCTTTCCAACGGTCAACATTTGTGACGTTCTGGCCATCGAAAAAAAATGCAATAACTCACCCAACGATCTGGACCACGACCTGCAACTCCCCCATGTTCCGCCTTGTCTCTGGCACTGCAATACGGCCGCCACGATTCTTAAGCCTCCCGGACAAGCTGTGTTCGCAACCCAACGAGTCTAATCAGTTTGAAAGTGGTCTAAAGTGGACGGTTTGATCACAAAATTGCTATTTTTTTATCCAGATTGATAGCGAAAAAGCTAAACTGCGCAATTTTTGATCAAGATTCATAGCAAAATAGACTAAACTTTTGATCAGAATTTATATCAAAGAGCTATTTTAGAGGGAAAGGACTTCATTAAAATATATCGTATCATAATTATCTGGAAGAAAAAAACAGAGCTTCAGAGCTTAATTATCATGGAGGGATCGGGTACTCAGGGCAATGTGAGCGGGCGCGGGGACGGGGATGGGGAGTCTTTGTATTTATATAAATCCAAGCTTCCCGATATTGAAATCTCCAGCCATCTTCCTCTGCACGATTATTGCTTCGAGAAATTGGGGGAATTTGCAGAGAGGCCATGCATTGTACAGGGATCTAATGGGAAAGTTTATTCCTATGGCGAAGTTGATTTGATTTCTCGCAGGGTCGGCTCTGGTTTGGCCAAGCTCGGCATCCGGCATGGAGATGTCGTTATGCTTTTGCTGCCCAATTGTCCAGAGTTCGCTTTCGTTTTCTTGGGTTCGTCTCGAATTGGCGCCATTGCGACAACTGCCAATCCTTTCTATACGCCGGGCGAGATTGCGAAGCAGGTAATGGCGTCCCAGGCTCGGGTGATCGTCACTCAGGCCTCTTATGTCGAGAAATTGTGCGATCTCGAGAGGGAAAAAAGTTCAGTTCTGGTTATTACAATTGACGCAGGGGCTCCGGAGGGGTGCGTGCATTTCTCGGTTCTGGCAGAGGCCGACGAGAATGAGATACCCGTTGTCGAGATTCGACCTGACGACGTCATGGCTCTGCCCTATTCGTCTGGCACCACCGGGCTTCCCAAGGGCGTCATGCTCACGCACGGGGCGCTCGTTTCTTCTGTTGCGCAGCAGGTGGACGGCGAGAATCCCAATCTGTATCTGCATTCCGAGGACGTGGTTCTGTGCGTGCTGCCGCTGTTTCATATTTATTCTCTCAATTCTGTGCTGCTCTGTTCTCTCCGAGCGGGTGCGGCTGTGTTGATTATGCAGAGATTCGAAATCCATGCGATGTTGGAGCTGACACAGAAATTCAAGGTCACTGTGGCTCCGATCGTGCCTCCGATTGTTCTGCCCATCGCCAAGAATCCAGTAGTGGAAAAATATGATATGTCGTCCATCAGAATGGTCTTGTCAGGCGCTGCGCCTCTCGGGAAGGAGCTGGAAGACGCCCTTAGGGCTAGGATTCCCAACGCAACTTTGGCCCAGGTGATACAAAATTGCAATTCAATTCCCGATTCTTCATCAAATTAGAGACTCCTTGGGTTGATATAAAAGTTGCAGGAAACGCTTCGTACTTCCAAGTTGTCGGGATTTGGGAATGTGGATTGTTTTTTAACACACTGAAATGCTGGTTCTCTTTATCAAATTGACAAGATATTATAACTCTTTTTGTACAATGGAGCAGGGTTATGGTATGACAGAGGCTGGACCAGTTGTGGCCATGTCTCTGGGTTTCGCAAAAGTACCCTGCACCGTAAAGTCTGGCTCCTGCGGTACCGTGGTTAGAAATGCGGAGATGAAGATAATCGAACCCGAGACCGGAGTCTCCCTGCCACATAACCACCGGGGAGAGATCTGTATCCGCGGCCCTCAAATTATGAAAGGTGGGTATAAAAGTAGAAACTGATTTTGTATGGTTAAAGTCAGAGAAGGGGTGGTGTTAAAGAATGTGCCGTACAGAAGTGGTGGTGTTTAAAGATATTGTAGTTAAAGAAGTGGTGGTGTTTAAAGATATTGTAGTTAAAGAAGTGGTGGTGGTGTTTAAAGATATCGTAGTTAAAGAAGTGGTGATATTTAGAAGGGGTGGTGTTTAAAAATATGGTTGTTTCGAAGTGGTGGTGCTTAAAAATATGGTTGTTTTGATGTTAAAAGATATTAACATGAAGCTATAGTGTTAAAGAGAAATGGTGGTGTTTAAAGACATAGTTATTTCTATTAAAATAGAAATTAAAATGAAGCAATAGTGTTTAAAAACATAATTATTTCGATTTTATTAAACAATACTGGCCTAATAACCAATCAAATTTACCCAAACCACTGTAATAAATTTAAATTTAAATTTTCTAAAGAAATTGAATTTTGCAAATTTCGTGCCATGCCTCTGCAGGGTATCTCAATGATCCGGAGGCCACTGAGATGACGATTGATAAAGATGGATGGCTGCATACGGGAGACGTTGGTTACATTGACGATGATGAGGAGCTTTTCATAGTGGACCGCGTCAAGGAACTGATCAAATACAAAGGGTTCCAGGTTCGGTTCCTCGTTAAATATTTTTATTTATGGTGTGTTTACAGAGGCAATCAG
>APFE031392086.1:2834-14567 GCA_000404065.3 Pinus taeda
TTGAGCTACTACTAGCTCCTTCTGCAGGTGCTGTAGATCTTCCACTACCACCTTGACTTTCTTTTCCTCTGAAAGTCCCTCTCCCTCTGGCAGACTACTTCCTCATGAGTTTTTCTTCAGCCTTCAGTGCTATCTGATAGGTTTCCTCTACTGTTTTTGGAGACAGTAAACTTATCTCATCCTGAATGTCCATCCTGAGGCCATTCATATATCTAGCCACTTTCTCATTTGTATCTTGGGCTTC
This sequence comes from Pinus taeda, assembly GCA_000404065.3. Lineage (NCBI taxonomy): Eukaryota > Viridiplantae > Streptophyta > Pinopsida > Pinales > Pinaceae > Pinus > Pinus taeda. The sequence goes on from APFE031392086.1 coordinate 3,079, forward strand.
TCCAGCTCTTATGCTCACCTTATAGAACTCCTCTGTATATTCCTTCACTGTTAAAGCTCTCTGCCTAAGATTTTGCATTTGTCTAAACAATGTTTGCTGGTAATTACTTGGCAAAAACTTACCTTTTAACTTCGCTACCATTCTGCTCCAATTCTTGATTGGCTGCTTACCCAGTCTCTTCCTCTCTACCTGTACACCATCCCACCAGAGTGTTGCATGGCCTTTTAATTTGGTGACAGCAAACTTTACCTTTTTCTCCTCTTCTGTTTCTTCATAATCGAAGAATTTCTCCATGCTATTAATCCAGTCGATCAATTCTTCTGGATTCAGTCCTCCTTGGTAGATCGGCACTAATTGGTTCCAAGGCCTGGCTGTGGATTTCAACACTGACTGAAAGAGCCTCATCTCAGGAGTAATCTCTACAGCTTCCTCCTCAGTAGCTTCAACTTCGGGTTCACTCACATCTCCATCATCTATGTTCCTGTCGGAGGTTAACGCATCCAATCTAGCTCGCAGCTCTGCTATTCTTTCCATTATTTCAGTGTTTGCAACAGGTCGTCCTCTTCCACCACGTCCTCGTCCTCTTCCAATTCTGAAAGCCATCCTTCTCCTGCTCCTGAGATTCAATTCTATGTCAGTGGTTGGCTCTGATACCACTAATGATGGACCGGAAGTTGGCTCTAATAACAACCTCTCCAGTTTTATTACAATATCTTCAATATCCGGCTCTCTCTCCTTTGGATCAGAACTCTCCACGAACCGGCTGCCATGAAACTTATGGACGGTGCGCACAGCCCCCAAGTTTATATACACAAGTCCTCAGAATACAAAGGAATTTACGCCCTCTTCATGCTATCTTCCACTCCTACTGTGCGCTCACTTTAATAAAACTTTGTAATCTTCCATAATAAATAAAGCAACAAAACTGGTTTGTCGCAGACAGCTAGCAACCAATCTGACAAAAAAAAAGGCCGCGCTCCTTTCAGTGACATCCAACCTTACATTCAACCAACAACGGATCTCTTAACTCGGTATTCGATTAATAATAATAATGAACAGCCATGCTTATGCAACATATATGGATTTATACGTTCTTTAGCTAGAAATTACACTGAGATTTAAACATATCCGCCACTGTCGCCAAGAAATTTCACTATACAAGTAATTCTAATTCATGCAAACTAATCACGTCAATATTAAAAGCTGTGGAACATTTCAACATTACAGCGATTTCAAAATACCAGTACACCACATACATTTGTTCGATACATGAGAGAGTGTTCATTGAAACAATACTGGCTCGCCTCCCTCTCCCGCATGCGGCCAAGTCTTTTTTTTATTCATATAGATAATTTTTCTCTTACAAAAGCAGCTTTTACAAGGCAATTTAGGTTTTTTTTTTACAAATTAGCTATTTTATGAAAAGATAGCATGTTTTTTCTCCATCTTATCCTACTTTTTTTAAAAATTAGAAAATGAGAAATTGGGGGTAAACCCAAAATCCCATTTCCTTATAATGTTTTGCAGCCATCGGCAATCTTCCAATTTCCATGAACAGATTAACAGCCAAATTTAGACATGTCATAGCCTCTTTAGAGTTTATCTTCTTGTAACAAATTGTTGCATCTACGTATGCTTCCAAATTCACAACGTACACTCCAGAATTTCACTCAACGGCAATCGATCCAACATATATCAGATATGGAACTGTGCCTGTTGGACAGCCCGTGCTTGAAAAATTTAGTTCCGACATCGTCTGTTGATCCTCCCAGTATCCACAAAACGCTGCTCCGAACCCTGAAGAGATATTTGATCAGTGAATCGTACGCATAGAATGTTATCTCCATCTTCATTTTTAAATTTGTGCACTGATGGAGGATTGACGTGATTAATATATTCGGCAATAGTCATGTCACGCTTTGATTTCAGGTTCTCAATATTCATGTTACGCACTAGTGTAACAGTAATAAGAAAAAACAGTAAACAGATGAGAATCCATTTTGTTTGTTTTCTTTGTTGCTAGTTGCTTCCACATCAGACTCCCGAGGCACAAAAATTTATGACCTACTGGTCATATGCTTCTCGTGGTCTTCGTAATATCTTTAACTTGTGAGCTGCAATCAACCTTTGCAACAGCAAGTCCTCCTTGCTGCCTCTTACCTCACCAAGCTCTCCTCTAGCCTTGGTCTTTTGGTAACTGCTCTAGGCTATTGCAATCTTCTCACCTTCCTTTGCTACTACCTCCTTCCGTAGAATCTTACTGCTTTGATACCACCTGATGAAAGCCTGGCAAGCCTGCATCCCAATTGTCTTCTTTAATCCAACTTTATTCCACTATTTGATTGTAACGAAATAAGATTAGAATGCCGGCAGCATAACTACGAAGAGAAAATGATCAGAATTGTTCCAATGCACAGTTAAATCATACATGCATAGTATCATAAAACCTCATTTCACTAAAATGCCAGAGAGTTTTTAAAATTATACTTTGGCACCACTCCTCTCTCTCCCTGAGAGCCTAGTTGCCTCCTTATTTTATAATAATAATGGGCATGCTTTACATAATGATTGAAACATAAAAGCTTCTACATGCAATGCATCCACCTAACAAAAGCATCTTGAGGCTTTTTCCATCTTTTTCCTTGTTCTAAAATAGAAAAGCTTCCTTATCCCATAATGATCCACATTCACTGCTTTATGGCTAAAAGCACTCTCTATTTCCTATTTTCTAATTTATTTACTTTGGAAACATCTAATTAATCACACTGACTTGTAACTTAGGAAAATAATTCTAAAATGCTTGACCCCCTATGACTATTATTTACAATAATTGCTCTTGGGCTGAATGCTCCCACATCAATTTGTCATTCATGAAGTTACATTTCTTAAACAACTTGGATCACACCAACATTAATGAATTAAGTTTCATGAGAACTCTATAGTTAAGCTCATTTGGGCCAAAGTAGTACTCGGATGGGTGACTTGTTAGGAATTTTTGGTTTTTATTCTTTTGTCGCTCTCTAAGTCTCATTCCTCCAACAATCTAGATCAGTGGTATCATAGTGGTATACTCTTGTATATTTTTTTCACATGTCCCCAACAAGGTCAGGGTATAAGGAGCTTAGACTCGAAATATTGCAAATTTTACAAGATCACCCTCACCAACCCCAATAGCCTCACATCGAGGATGAAAAAAAAAATAACATAGTAGGAGATACTGTCAAATTGTTACTCAAGGAGGCTCTTGCAGGAAAGACAAGTGAGATGATGGACGGTTTCTTCGAGATCCTCTAACGAATCCCAACAACGGTCAAAAAACCTTCAACAAGCAAATATTTTGGAAGCTCAACACCCTTGCAAGTACAAGTCAACTTTGATATGCCCCTATTCAAAGTAAAAATAGATGCAGAAGCTTTAGGAAAAATTGTGAGTCTATTAGAGGACTATTATCTGGTCCAAAAATTTTCTGACAATGAGAAAATCACCTTCGCACTACTAAAATGTATTCCCCATGTTAAATATTGGTGGCAAGGTTACTAGGAGAGACTAAATGAAGATGAGTCTAGAGGATATGAGGGATGCCCAACCTAGGACATTTTTGTGAATGCTCTCAAGGAGTAATTCTACCTTGTAGGATAATATGAATACCAATACATGAGGTGGACCACACTACAACATGAAAGGGACCAAGCAGTACCAATGTTCACAAATATATTTCATACCTTGCACACCAAGCTCGGTATTAAAGTCTCTTAGTGAGATATGGTGTTAAAGTATTGTGGTTGTTTGCACATATATATCTAGACATAAATTTAGCTCCTGGAAATCTCTTCACTTGGTGCATCATAGTGATATGCTATCAAAATAGAGAAAAAATTTAAACAAAAGAAGCAAGACTTTAGATCTTAAATTCCTTTACAGCAGAAGCAGGGCAAAGGACAAGCCAAGGTGAACCTCCCTAGGACAACCCAAATAAGCTAGAAGCAAATAATGGTTATGGAAAGTCAAAGGAAGACAATGGGAAGTGGTGTAATATCCACAAAAGTGTGAAAAATTGGAAGCCCAAATTTTTACTACAACAATTGATTAAGTTCCTTCTATTTGTTAATTACTGAACAAATTATTTACTACTTCCTATAGAAAATACTGAAACTAATACATTGTAGTCTTCACCAATTAAATTAAATGTGGAAACAAGAAACTGGGCAAGAAAGAAATACATAACACATGGCACTGTTATTTTTGGGCAAATGTCCTTGGAAAAAACCAATGTGGGAAAACTAGTGTAGTAGTTGAGGGTTTGTATTATTAAGTTGTAGTTTCTTGAATACAATCTTTGGATACTGTTATCACTTAAGAAATCTTATATATGAAACTTCTCATCCTAGCCTGATGACAAAGGTCAGTGTTAGTTTAAGTTGATTTCATTTTTTTCCTTAAAGTCTAAAGTTTTAGGAGGTCATGAGTCAAGTTTATTCTTATCTACCATTGGTCCCCCCTCATTCACCATTGATTTCATAGCCATGTGTCACTTTGTTATACACCACAAAGCATTTTGGTAATTGCGTAGTGCATGCATTCTTTTTTAAGTGTTTTCGCAGCGCATTTACTCTGTTGAGCAGTTTCGCAGTGCAAAACCTTATTAGGTGATTTCGCAGCACATCATTCAAAATTCAAACTAACCGCGCTGCAAAATCAACGATTCGTGCATTCCGCAACAAATCTTTCCCAAATGTCAAATCCATTAGGTAAATCAGTGGTTGCTTCATCTTGTGTCAGTTCATGTACTCCACTTATCACGTTCCACCACCCATCTCCATTATCACCACCATTAGATTTGTTGATACACACGGATTACCATTTCCAAAAAAAGCCACCTTGCACAAGTCTTAATGATGATTGTAAGCCTTGCATGAATAACAAATCTACAAGATTGCAATTTGAAAGATTATAAACGGCAAGATTTCAATTTTAAATACAATTGTAATCAAGTGAGGCAGCAAATCAAGCGAGGAAACAAATCAGGCAAGGCACATTTTCAAAAGAAGCTGAGTTTACAGTTCGGACAGAGCTAGTATTCCTTGCTTTCAGATCTTTGAGATTTCATGGAGAGATCAGTAGAGAAGAAAGAACACAGATCAGGCAAATGTCTGAGAAATGAGCCTGAAGGCTTGGATATAACACTGAAGAATAAAGAGGTGGAGAACGCGTTTAAAAAAGCTGGATGTTGGAATTTTTGCAGGAAGTTTCAAGGAGGGCATGCACAGATGACCAAAGAATTTGCACTTAATTTCACAGGATTAAATTCAAAGGTGGCTATGATGGAATTGCAGGTCTCGCCGGAGATGATATCCACTGTTACAAAGATTCCACGAGGGCAAGAGAATTGGTTCAAAAATTTCAAATTTGACATTAGCCCATGCAACGAGTTTTTAAAGAAGGAATTTGTTAATTTAGATTTGAGTAAGTCAGTTCCTAGGAGCTATGTCAAAGAGTTTTATGCACATTTACTCACCTGTATACAAAAATACTTGACTTGCGAAGGAAAGTATAACAAGGTGTATTCGTACCATTTCAAACTCCTTTTGCATTTTACAAGGAAGGTTTCCATTGATCTACCTTTTTATCTATTCCGCAGTTTGAGTAAGATGTGTGACAAAGTACAATTGAGGAAGGAGGCTTGTGAAACTTATCTGTTTCACCATGGCTTGATTAAATTACTTGTCTTGCATGAGCTTCAAAAGGTAGGTAAAGATTGGAATTCATTTATTTTCATGGCTGGTTTCAGAAGCCAGACTGGCCTCAGTCCTCTACCTGCAAAAGATCTTACAACAGCGGGTCTTCAAACAGAAACAAGAGCTAAGAAATTTCCAAAATTAAAGGCAAGGAAACAAGTGAGAGAGTCTGTAAAGCCACTGATCATTCAAGATACACCTCAACAGTCAACTAAAGAAAAAGCTCAAGTCAAAGAGATTGCACCTGAAGCAAGCACAACTGAAGTAGTCCCAAGGAGAAGAACAAGAAGTCAGATGGCTAAAGAAAAGAGTAAGTCAGTAGCTGTTGAAGAAAGTCTAGTTTCGAAGGGAAATCTAAATGATTTGTTGCAGGAAATTGACTTTGAGGAGTCCCCACTAGTTCAAGATGAGTTGATGCAGTCAGAAAAAGAGAAGAAAAAGAAAGCTAAAGCGTCAAAGAAACTTAAATTTGATGAGCAAGTTGAACAATTTGTTTTCAAACCCAGGAGACCCATAACAAGGAGATTTCAGCAAGTACAGGAGGTACCACCAAGAACAAATGAAACAGGGGAAGAGATACAACCCCATCAAAGAAAGGACAAAGGAAAAATAGTTGCCACACATAAAGAAGATAGTATAGAGGAATTGAAAAGAAGAGTGGAATCTGCTAACCTTGAGATTGCCAGACTGAAGAAAGCTGCTAGAAGACATGCCATCATGCAAGCTAATTATTACAGAATTAAAACCTTGTGGGAAGAGAAAGCAACTTCAGAGGTGGTTGACTGTGATACTCAATTCCATACCTGGACAGTACCGGCAATCAAAGAAGTAAAATTCATCAGAATGATTAATATGCAATTAAGAGCTGGGAACAAGGTTATGAAGAAACAAATTGAATATTTAAAGGCACAGCTAAGCCAGCTAAAGGAATCTTCTGAATGAAATCCCATTTCAGGTAAGATTATGTTTTGAATTTTGATGATTTTGTTTAGTCTCATCTTCTTGAATAATCCTGCATGTCCATTCAGTTTTGGAAAGTCTTGGAACAGTTGAAAGGAGGTTTTGAAAGCAAAGTGCTCAATTAAGTAAAGTTTTGGGTTGAAGCTATGTTTTTTAAACAACTCAGCAGTTTCGTAGCACGCTACTAAACTACTGAAGGTGATGATTAAAGCTCAGCAGTTTCGTAGCGCGCTACAAAACTGCTGAAGCTAAGGAATCCAATATAAATCAACTAGTTTTGAAACATAAGCGGGAAATTTTGAAGGGTGAATATATACAAGGAAATATCTGAAGCTGTAGCAATCAATCAGGTTAAGACAGGTGGAGAAATATGGATTTGGATCCAAATTTAAATTTTGTCATAAAGTGAGCACTTTAATCACGGTTCAAATATGTTAAGACAGCTTAAATGAGTTTTTGTTTTAAAAGGCAGTGGACAGCACATCAAGGACGTGGCCATCTGTCATATTTTGGAAAACAAAGATGAAGGACCTGCTTATGTCGATTCGAAGACCATAAAGACTGATGAGCAAGGGTTGTTTCCTATATTTCAGCACAATGGGAAAGATGTGGCATGGAAGACAAGCATGGAGTCTTAAACCTCCATCACAGCCAAACTAAAAGGGAACCAGATGTCAAGGAACGGGAATCATTGTAACCAACGCTATTATTAGCATGACATGGTGTTGGAATCCTACTAGATTTAGATCTCTGAAAAGTCTAGTTAAAGTTTGTTACATTTAATAGGCAGTTAGAAGTTGATTAGGTGTCATTAGAAGTAGATTTCAATTTTCCCTCATGCTTGAGGAGAAATCTCAATCAGATAGAAGAACTCTATATATAGCTGGAGCATCAATGTAATAAGGGTTGGAAATTTTATGAAAAAAAACTCTGATATTTGACTTATGTAATACTCTGTTTTGGTAATACATGTTTGGCTTTATTTCTCAGGATTCATGAGGGATTTGATGTTCAGAATGTGTGATATTGTTCTTTTCTTAATTCTTGTAGTGGTATGAATGTGTAATCACTTAGAATTCACTTGAGGTGCTCTAACTTCTTGTATGCATTCATAGACTGTGTGGTCCTATCTGAGTTGGTATGTTCTGAATATTTTAAATGTTGAATGCCCTAACTTCTATGTAAGGTTGAAATCATTGTCATATTGAAATGATGTTGACTCCATAAGCCCAATGGATAGTTGCTAAATGTGTTTCCACCATTGATATTTTTACATTTGTTTCACAAGAGTTAGCCATCTTAACTATAATCAAAATCATTAACCCTTTTTGAGAGAGCCCTCTCAGGTTGAGGAGGCTAAGCCTCAGCCTAAAGTAGGTTTGAAATAGTTACTTGAGGTCTTCCTAGTCTGCAGCCTTCCAGGGTCTGATTTTGAGATAACAAATACCTTGTTGGATATCCAATATAGAGAATATGATTGGTAGAACATTAGTGAGAAATACCTCAAACTATCATTGGCGATCCAACACTGATCCAATAACTGAATGGCCATTCCTTAGCTAACTCTGTGCAGTTTCTACACAATCACTATGCTGCTCTACGTTGCATCTTTTGGGAACTGTATCACTCCTCCCGGTTGATCGATTTTCCTCTGAGACTTCGAATTCTAACCTCCCAATATCACACTCCAACTTCTGGCTCTAGAAATTGATTCTCCAACAAATTTATGGATTCCCTCTAAGGCTCTACACTACCTTTGTGTGGCCCTATGCTACCCAATGTGGTCTCTATGCTACCTCTTTTGGATCTCTCTCTGCCTCCTCTATAATGTATTCCTAGATCAAAAAACTCTCCAACTAGAACTACCCTACCCCTCACTACAAGAAATAACTTCGATCTTCTATCTATCAATTGTTTTGTTTCCTTCTCTAAGAAATTCGATCTCTTGATCTTTATCTTATGTGTTTTCCAAATGCCTATTGAAGTCCTTATAATCCTCCAGTTAAGTAATCAACGACCCAAATTAGATTATAACCAATGGCTTAGATCATTTAGACTCTATATCCATCTTCTTCTAGAAGTTTCACCCTCAGTTTGATTAATACCCTTTAATTATTTTAATTTCATAAGTTTAGACTTAGGCACCCGTTAAAAATAATTAATTATTTTAATAAAATTGTCTCCAAGTAGAATTTCCCAAAATTATTTATATGTATTGTGGAATACATGTGTCCTAGCCTCACTACAAATTTTGAGGCTTAGATAACATGTGATGGTACCATAAATCAACACTCTATCTTAGCAAGGAATGTGCTCAAGTAATACAACCTGCTGAAGCATCACCCTTCTCTGTAGCATCTCCCTCTGCACTATTGTTGTCTGACATCACTACCCACTATGAAAATATTGCATCTTCACTATTGCTGACCCTGCCACTACCAACCCTGCATCTATACTACAACCCTCACAAATTTTTCACTTGTGTTGTTGTTGGCCCTGTCACTGCCAACACTGCATCTGCACTACAACCTTCTCCAACTGTTGTTGCTACTGCATCAGCAACGGAAAATCATCCAAAATTATTGAACATGTGTTCAACATGATGCATTTATTGCTAGACTTCTGACTATTTCTAGTCTATGCATTGTCCCTCTGAAGCCTCTCTGTTGTGGCTCACTCCGCATTATGCCAACTACACTACTGCCAACTTTGCGTTGCACTGCTTAGTCTATGGTGCTCCTAGCCACTACATTTTTCACTTTGACACTCCTCTCAATTGATCTTGGTCCATCTTGGTACTTCTAATATGGTCTCTCATAGCAAGGTATTGATCCAAGAGGTGGACTCCTCAAGGATCCTTCCCATCTGCAGTTCTTTCGAACTATAGTACTATATCACCCTACCTCTCCCCTAGTGGTGCTTGGGAAACCATCATAAACTCCTCCTCCTCGATCTTTGCGGATGCGACCTTTTCAGTTGTTCATGTTTCTTGTCCTTTTCCTTCTTCTTGAGAGGACATTTTGTAGCATAGTGACCAAATTCACCACACCAGAATCACTTGATCTTCAAGACGTCCTTCTTATTTATTCATTGCTTCTACTGCCCCTTGGATGCAAGGGCTACATTTTCTTCCCCCTCCTTAGGCTTCATCCCACTATTGTTGCTGCTATCAGGTTTGCACTTAACTAAGTCTCTCCTCATCTCCAATAAGAAATGATAAAAATAGAATCCAGAAATTCTGGCTTAATTTGTCCTTGAATTAAACTGAGAATTAAAATCAAATTCTATTCTCATAGCAACTTGTAATATTTAACTAGAGTGAGTTGGCTTAGTTAACTTAGGAATTTCGAGTTGGAATTCTTTCTGAGGTCATGTACATATTCTCCCTATATTATAGAGGTCCATGATGAGTTAATTGTGAGTTGTAATTAGATAACTCAATTTATCGAGTTAAGTTCAGTTAAATTAGTTCCAAATTGTTTGAGGAACTAATAGTGAGTTAATAGTCAGTTGGTGCACTAATGCATTAACTAGTGCTACTCTAGTTAACTGAAGATTTATTCATTAGAAACTCGTGCATGTCAATTCAGAGAAAGACCCAGTTGAGACAAAAGTGCAAGGACAGTGTACTCTCAGTTGTATGATTTACTGAGTTGTAAATATCATGCATGCAATCAGTTGATGATTTCGTAGTGAGGATTTCCCTTTAAATATAGACTCTCAGGAATTGTGCAAAGAATTAGAAGCTTGGAGGCTTGGAAATTTGGCTAAGTATTGGCCAAAGGAATTCATCGGGTGGAGGATAGGAAATACTTGTGCAAGTTAAGCTCAAGTTTGAGCAAAGCATATTATATTCATCAAAATTCTTTGATCAAGGGAACAAGGAAATAAGGACTTGGAGAGCAGGAGAATTGGCTAAGTTTTGGCCAAGAGTTTGCTTGTGAGTTGAAGATTGATTTTACTCAGTGTTGGGATTGTTCATATGAGAACAAGCATTTTATTATCATCTTGGATTTCTAATTAATGTAATACAGATAGTTGGGTTTTGAGTTGTGGCTTTCCCCAAATATTTATTATGTTATGTGCCATTGATTTATCTTCTTGTTATTATTGTTTTCATTAATCTATTGGCTTCCACTGATTGAAAGGAGAAGTAGATTCTTGTCTTGTGCTTTAATACATTGCATGAGCTTATGAATATATAGGAAATTATATAGAGTGGCCCACATCCATTCCCGTTCTGACAATCTCCCTCTGCCCAAGATAATCTGGACAAACACTTCCCATTCTTTTGAGACTGAATTCAGGGCCAACCTCACCATCTCGGTAGACTGAGGTGTTGACCCCATAGCTTCCAATGAGTCTCAGATTTCCTGAAGCTTCATTAGGAATGGATCAATGCATTCCCCCTTTTGCATCTGTGTGGATCTCATCTTCTACCCCAATTACATCTTCCACTTCTCGGAAGATCCTTCATATAGTGTGGCCAATGTTGCCCACATCTGTCAGGCACTATCATTGCCGGCAATGTGATATTTCACTCTGTCGAGGATCAATCATTTGGCCTTCACCATTTCAGCCTTGTATGTTTTGATCAGATCTAGATGTGTGGGTACAAATACCACACTGTCGACATAGGTTTTAAAATCATTCTCATCTAGGCATGAGATCCTTGCCTTCCATATCACATATTTGGATGCACCTTCCAACCGATCCTACTCTGTTAACTCACTAGCTTTCATCTCTGCCAACGAAATTTTCAAATTGCCTCCTCTCTCCTCTGGGTAGCACTAG
>APFE031392086.1:16309-43874 GCA_000404065.3 Pinus taeda
TACAGAGGGGCCATTCAGTATGCAACGCACCCTTTACACTGGGAAGGTGATATGCATCGCACCCTCTGCACTGGGTATTCAGTATGGTCCAGTTTTGACCATTGCTGAGCAGTTTTTAGTGGAGAACTTCTGGGAGATGATGTAATCAGCTGACCTTGTTCCTTTAGGTAGTGAAGCAACACTTTTAGGGACTTAGGAGCCCTCAGTTTATGGACATTTATGATTTGGATTACAGTGCCCAAAAATGTCTATAACAAGAAATGAAGAGAATGTGGCCCACTATTTGATGCGATGCACACAGGTGAAAAGTAAGTTGGTGAGACCATATGAAGATGGAGAATTCACATACCAAATTGGTGACATGGTTGTGATGGTCCATATTTTTTTAAAGGTTTAAAAACAGGTTGATCATATTATTTATAGAGATTTTATGTCTGAATATATATCTTGTCAATACAATCATCTAGTCATAGCAGCTCATATCAATCTCATATAAATAAAAACAAAGAATGGTGAACCAAGGAGATGGAAGATGACATAATCAAACCATGAACATATTACGGAGACTTGCATTTCTATGAGCCATTGGCTAGATGAGTAGATGATGCAAATGGAATTCCTTGAATTCTAGTCTATAACAATCAAGTGTAATCTAATCTAGTATAAGATATCTCAAATGTATGATTTTTGTAATTTATAAATGTGACAGTTGAATACTCTTGTAATTTTGTAATTTTGTATAGAGAAATTTTTCCCTATGATCTAGAATTGATTCATAACAGTATACATATATAGTATATAATCTCTAGTTTCCTTGAGGTGCTTAAGTTTCTAAAGTACACCAAATTTAAAGGAGGTTTTACTTTTATGGATAGGATCCTTATGCGAACCCCGTAGATCTAAAATTTAATTAAAATTTAGAATTAATAGGGATTTAGATTTAGATTTAATTAAAGTTTTTAATCTTAATTTTTTTAAATGTTATGTATAGTATTCATGTTGAGCATGGAAGAAATTTTATAGATCTATATACATGTCATACTTTTGTTTGTAGAAAATCCATTTTAGTATGTAACAACCAAGTTGATATAATATTATTTTATTTAAAATGGAAGTTAAACTATCTAGGTTATGAACAACATTGAAATATTTTTATGTTATTAATAAATATGTCATGTCTTAGTTTGATATAAAACATGGAGAGAGTTACACGCATGCTTCATATTGGATTGTAAAAAGTGCAACAAATAGTGTGTGTGTGTGTGTGTGTGTGTGTGTGATGACCATTAAGCTCCTTTAGATAACCTCAAAAGAAATAAATTTAATAAAACTTATTTATAGTTTACATCTTGAAATCCTTTAAAATCATTGTAATTTAGCATTCATTGATTATGCACTTAACGGATTTTTTTACTAGCCAATATGACAACTAAAATTGTTATTTTGTAAAAAATTACTTCTTGAATGTTCTTAATTGAAGGTCTTAAGATAAGGAATTGATTGAAATGGTTACATAGGAAAGTAAATTTAGGAAAGTGCATAAAATTATAGAAACACATCATCAATTGTTTAAATTAACATACATTGACTACACTAAAAGACATTTTCTACAAATTCAATATTAAATTGATGTATATGATATATTTTAGTTCATTTTAAGTATCAAAGTGACTTGAATCATAATAAGATTGTACTTATTTCCTTATTCTATGAAACTATAATTCAGAATTCGTATTTTGTAAAATTTTACTTCTTGAATCTTTTAATTGAAGGTCTTAAGTTAAGGAATTGATTGAAATATTTGGATAGCCACCTAAATTTAGGAAAGTTCATAAAATTATATAAAATTATCTAAAAATATATTATTAACTTGTTTTGGTATATTAAATTCTAATACATATGATTTATATCATGTTATGACTAAGCTCATCTAGATGAACTCAAACGAAATAAAATTTAATAAAACTTATTAGTTGAATAGTATTGGTTGAATACATATTTTAAAATTGAATTTAAATGTATTTCAATCTTATTTGCGTTTTTTTAATTGAACAATGAACAAATATTTTAGTTCATTTTATGTATCAAAGTGACTTGCATCATATTCTAAGATTGTATTTATTTTCTTAGTTTATTTCATGAGAACTCAAAATTTTTATATTTTTAGTTATGTATGATAATAAATTTTCCATATGAAAATATATACAAATTACATTATACATGAACATCCACAAATTGAAATAAAGCATCCATAAATTGAAATAATTTTCATGCATCCATAAACTATCCATGTATGAAAAGATACAAAATTTATACACCACATATGAATGTGCCCTATGAAATGGGCTTGAAAATATACAACTATCTTTGATCCACTCTAGAAAGTATCACTTCTAGAACTCTTATGTGTGTTCCACTGCACAAAGTGAGTGTCCATAATCTGAAAATGGGGCACTTAGGCTTCTTGTCTAACTTACAAGAACCTCTCCCACTCCCAAAGCTTATTTATTCCCAAGTCTTTATGATTAACCAATGTGGAATTAAATATGTGCTTGAAAATAAGGTGTATGTTTATGTCTGTTTTGGAACTGTTTATGTGCCTTTAATATTATATTGTTATGCTGATACAACATATATATATAACAGTAAACAATGCAGCAATAAAACAAAACACACAGAACAACAATTTAATTACAATTTCACCCAAAACTCTTGGGCTACGTCTCCATGAGCTCTAGTCAACTCAACTACACTCTCTGGGATTATGGAAAAATCATTTTACAAGATCTTGGCTCAACTCCACTATTTTACACAGAAACAATGGGTTTAGACACCATTTTATCCCTGGATCTTAAAGCTCTCAGCTCTTCTAGCTCTTCGCTCTCACTCTAGCTCTCGGCTCTAGCTCTTGGCTCTAGCTATTGGCTCTGGCTCTTGGCTCTAGTTCTCTTTGCCTCTGCTTCATGCTTTGGCTTAGCTTTCTGTGCTCCTATCTCAGCACTCCCTTCTATGTTTCTGTCATTCTGTAGCTTTTAAGCCAATTGACGTTGTCTGTTCATTTTCCTCTTCTAGGCTCTTTGGCTCCCGGCCTTTGTCCACTCAAATCCCCCTCTGAGCATTAGCAATCATTGCTAAACGCCTTCAAGGATGGTGGCCACCTGTTCTATAATGGAAGGACCATCGGCGCCTTTGAAATCCTCAGAATAGTCATTCTTTGTTTACACAGAGAAATACACTAAAACACAGGAAAATCTACCCAAACGTAGTCTATCGAACTTCAAAAATCATTAATTCCACCCTAGATTCCTTTCGAGTCAGCCTTTGGACATTATCGCAAGTCATCATTGATCCAACGGTTATTATCGATTTCGGGTGGCTTATGCACCCAGAGATTACCTGCCCGAAAAGGGTGATTTTCTCTCTCCGTCACCTAGCCACGTGGTGGCCAATGTATGGGCTCGGGTAGAGCCTGGTCAATACCACTTACCACCTACAGCCCGCCTAAAATCTCGCTTGTTACGGAACTCAAAACACATCTTGCTGCGTATAAAACCCTTTCAGTTCCGTTATATCGCCCCATTCACATTTCCTTAGTATTTATAAAGATACATTAAAACACTAAAAATATCGTTGAATGGCTTTATGGAGGACTTCAATAAATATACATTTGCATTTATAAGCACTTTCGGGTCCAGATTCATCGCATCAGGCAGATTCCTTTGTATTTTGGTTTTATAGTGGAAATTCGTAAATACACAGAAAATCCCCTTTTACCAAATTTCAAATTTTATGAATTGTGCTTATGAAATCCGTCGGGTCCAGTAATCACCGATCCAATTTAATACTGGTCATCCATTCCTCTCGTGATCTGAAAACTGAGATTGCCCATCACGATCGTTATCGCATATCACATCACATATGGCCTAGGGGTTTTGTACATCGTCGATGCCGATTCGCCGATTCGATCATCGGCGATCGGCATATCACATGATCGCAATCGCCAAGTCTAGGGTACCTATATCGCACATATGTCTACCTCTGATCTGATACATTGGATTAGCGGATCGGAGTTTCTTCCGCCTCTGCTTAAGTCCGGCCCTTTGCCTTTTCCGATGTGATTTCCCTTTATAAGGGTTTTTTGCCATTTTTAGGGGATTTTGCCTCTTTTTCTAAGGAACAAAGGGCATCTTCTTTGAGCGATAACTTCTGCATCCTAAGTCAATTTTTTCCCATTCAAGTTGTAGTAGATTCAGAATGCAAAGATCTCTGCAATGGGGCTATATCCAGGAACTTCCTTGGACTTTAATTTTCCTCTGTGAGGAACACTTATACTTAGGAGTCTATCCAAAATCCATTTTGGATCATGCCTTCCCACTAAAAGAACTTTTGGTCTCCAAAAGACTGATATATTGATCTGAACAGTACTTGAGAGTAAAAACACCCTCTTCTTTTAGCCTCCACACACTTGCCTTGCATAGTGCCCCTGAACCAAAGTCTTTGACCACTTCCCTTCTTGGATGGGCTGGTCTTCCTAGTAAGAACTGTCTTCCTCCTTGGCTTCCTACAAAACTCCTACTGAAATGGTCATAGAAGGTAGTTTGAACTTCTCTACCTTAATCATTGATCCAAGGTGGCTCAAACAAATGTGAAGTACATCTACTCCACAAAATTTTCATTTGTACCTATTTGAAAAGCTATCAACAAAAATTGTTAGCAACAACAGAAACACAGACAACAACTAGATGGCTTAAACTCCCGCTTCAACAAAAGAAACAAATTTCACCTCTAGTGAACACCTCCATGTCTTACATTTGCATACAAATGATGGACTAGATAACAAGCCCACAAAACATGCCTTTAAACAAATGACTCTCCAAGTCAAGCATGTAGAAAAAGACCATTAGGACTCTTTTCAAAAGATGAAACACTTCATTATTATCTCCATCTTGGAGACCAAGTTAACTTCTCCCAAGTCAACATTGCATCACAAGCATGTCAAAGCAATCAACCCTACAAGTTAATTACACATACATGTTAAAAACAAGGAAAACAAGAGCATCCCTATGTCCATGCACATCATGCTCATGCATGCATTTCATCCTTCAACTTTCACTTAAGTACACTATACTTTCGAAGGTGAAATGAAATATAATGTTGCAGCGATAAAGTGAGTCTCCTACTCAAATTTTCCATTCACCTTCTTGGTAAGAACTTGCAACTTGCATTTCATTAACAAAGAAATGCAAATATATGCATCAATAGACATGCAACCTTAATTAGATAAGAACTCTAGTCATTTCTCACCAGTACCTTTCAAAGGTACTACCTTTGTCTGCACATCACCATCAACATGTGAATCATCCTGAGACACATAAGTCATGTAATATTCCTTTCCATTTATGCCATATTCTCTTTCCACCTTCCTCGGATTTTGTGGAAGCATTGTTGGATTCAAAGTCCAACACCTTTCAGCAAGATGCCCTTGCTTATGGCAGTAAGTGAAACACATGTGCATCCTCTTGATAGCATGATTTGCCTTGTCCAATGGACCTTTAGATTTTTTCTTATTTTCCTTCAAAAGTTTCCTGTATGTGCTTCTAAACACTTGCATCCTACAAATAATGTTTCAAGCTATTGCATTCCTCCTGAATAGAACCTTCACACTCTTGAAGACCTGCAATGCAACTCCTTCTTGGAGCTATTTTAATGGTCTTCATGGAAGCTTTGGAACTCTCTCCATAAGACTGTCCATAGCCAAGACCCAAATAGTTAGGCCTTTCCTAAACCATTATTGGTTCAACAATACCTTGTGCATGCTTGCCCAAGCCTTTTCCTTCATAGCCCATCTTGGACATTAGCTTGGAACTGATGCCTCTAGTATGTTTTTCAAAAGAACCAATATAAGCATTCTTAAAGGAATTTGAAGACAAACTGGAATGGTTTACCTCTTCTTCAAGCTGATACTTGACCAAGGCTTCTTTGGCAATAAAGAGTTGTGACTCCAACTCATGCATCCTTTTTAGGTTCATATTTGTAATATGAAGTTGCCTTTCCATTTCCTGCAATCTGTCAGAAAGCAACTGCTTCTCTTCCTTCATGGAATTCAGCTGCTCTCTAAGTATGCTTCTCTTCCTCCCATCCTCATACATTTCTCTCACCTTGTCCATCATGATGAAAAAGCCTTGCTTTAAGTCTCCATCATAGAGTCTTGTGATGAAGGAGGAATTTGAGGATTCACTTGTAGAAGTTGTCATTATACCAATGAACAAAAGAACTTCAAACAAGATTAATAAAGTGCTTATTCACTAACCTTTTGCAAAAAACCTCTTGTGCTCCAAGGATTGCTTTGAGGTCCTTTGGGATAGAAGAATGCCTTCAGCCCTTCTTCCTTCTTTCCCTTCATGGACTAAGCTATCAATATTTTTCCCTTCACCTCTGTAAACTTAAACAATAGTCAATCCACAAAACAAGCATACAATCAACCTCTGACTATTTAAACACCTTTCAGACAAGCAATCTTTGCTTTGTCAATCAAGCATTCTGATATAACCTTATTTGAAGGTTGGGTTAATCAATCTCAAGCTCCGATACCACCTGATCTGAAAATGGGGCACTTAGGCTTCTTGTCTAACTTACAAGAACCTCTCCCACTCCCAAAGCTTATTTATTCCCAAGTCTTTATGATTAACCAATGCGGAATTAAATATGTGCTTGAAAATAAGGTGTATGCTTTCGTCTGTTTTGGAACTATTTATGTGATTTTAATGTTTTGTTGTTAAGCTGATACAACATATATATATATAAGTAAACAATGCAGCAATAAAACAAAACACACAGAACATCAATTTAATTACGAGTTCACCCAAAACTCTTAGGCTACGTCTCCCTAATCTCTAGTCAACTCAACTAGGCTCTCTGGGATTATGGCAAATTCTTTTTACAAGTTCTTGGCTCAACTCCACTATTTTACACAGAAACAATGGGTTTAGACACCATTTTATCCCTAGCTCTTAAAGCTCTCGGCTCTTCTAGCTCTCGGCTCTCGCTCTGGCTCTTGGCTCTGGTTCTCTTTGCCTCTGCTTCCTACTTTGGCTCAACTTTCTGCACTCCTAGCTCAGCACTCCCTTCTCTGTTTCTATCATTTTGTGGCTTTTAAGCCAATTGGTGTTGTCTGTTTTTTTCCTCTTCTGGGCTCTCTAGCTCTCGGCCTCTATCCACTCAAATCCCCCTCTGAGTGTTAGCAATCATTGCTAAACACCTTCAAGGATGGTGGCCACCTATTCTGTAACGGAAGGACCATCGGTGCCTTTGAAATACTCAGAATAGTCATTCTCTATTTACACATAGGAATACACTAAAACACGGTAAAATCCACCCAAACATAGTCTATCGGACATCAAAAATCATTAATTCTGCCTAGATTCCTTTTGGGTCAGCCTTTGGGCGTTATCACAATTCATCGTTGATCCAACGGTTATTATCGATTTTGGGTGGCTTATGTGCCTGGAGATTACCCACCCGAAAAGGGTGGTTTTCTCTCTCCAATGCCTAGCCACGTGGCGGCCAGTGTATGGGCTCGAGCGGAGCTTGGCCAATACCACTTATTGCCTATAGCCTGCCTGAAATCCCGCTTGTTATGGAACTCAAAACACATCTCGCTGCGTATAAAACCCTTTCGGGTCCATTATATCGCCCCCTTCACATTTCCTTTGTATTTATAAAAATATATTAAAACACTGAAAATACCATCCAATGGCTTTATGGCGGACTTCAAATAATATACATTTGCATTTGTAAGCCCTTTTGGGTCCGGATTCATCGCATCGGGAAAATTCCTTTGTATTTGGTTTTATAGCAGAAATGCGTAAATACACAGAAAATCCCCTTTTACTAGATTTCAAATTTTATGAATTGCACTTATGAAATCTGTCGGTTCTGGCAATCATCGATCTGATTTAATCCTATCCATCCATTCCTCTCGCGATCCAATGGCTAAGATTACTTGTCACGATCACTATCGCATATCGCGTCACATATGGCCCAGGGGTTCTGTACATCGTTGATGCCAATTCGCCAATCCGATCATTGGAAATCGACGTATTGCATGATCGCAATCGCCACGTTCAGGGTCCCGAAATCGCACATATGTCTGCCTCTGATCCGATACATTAGATCGACAGATCGGAGTTTCCTCCACCTCCACTTAAGTCCAACCCTTTGCCTTTTTCCAATGCGATTTCCCTTTATAAGGGTTTTTTGCTATTTTTAGGGGATTTTGCCTCTTTTTCTAAGGAATAAAGGGCATCTTCTTTGAGCGATAACTTATGCATCCTAAGTCCAATTTTTCCCATTCAAGTTGCAGTAGATTCAAAATGAAAATATCTCTGCAATGGGGCTATTTCCAGGAACTTCCTTGGACTTTCATTTTCCTCTGTGAGGAACACCTAGACTTAGAAGTTTATCCAAAATCCATTTTGGATCAGTCCATAATCTAGTACTGCAATGTAACATATTCATATTCAAATTAATTATAACATTATTTGTACAAAATAAACAATATGGAAATGAATGATTTTGAATTTTGCATTTAAATAGTCCCCTGCTTGTGACTTAGTCGAGTGCAAATCGAATTTAGGTGGGATGAGGGTCTGATCAATATTGGTTTGGTGCTCCCTTGCCTATGGCTCAATGCCTCCATACCTAGCACCTACCCATGTGTCCACATAACTACAGCTTCGACACCCCTCTACAATTAGGCTTGTGTACAAAATGGCAAATATAAATTATAATTAGTCCACGAATTAATTAGCATGCATACATGTAACTTAAAAAAATAAAATGTCGAAATATTAGGAATAAAAAAATTTACCTCAACTACTAGTCCATGTGGTTGTACATAGCGACTCTCCTTCACATGATTGTTGTTATTTGGAGGTGGAGGTGGAGGAGTCTAAGCCATGGAAACATGGACTAGAGGAAGTTGCTTTGGTTGGTTAACTGTGTCTTTAGATTACCTTAGAATCTCGTATGTGTAGTTAGATTGTGGATGCATTTTATAATGAAATTAATAATATAAATGCAATATTATACGAAATTATTTTATAAATAATGTATAATTTAACAATAAGAGTCAAAAGTAATGTATATATGTACTTGGTTTGCGTCACGTGGGTCGTTCACCCTCCAAGTGTCATGAATGGTATCATGAGACATACATGCATATCATGCATATGACAAAAGTTGGCCATGCCCTAGACTCTTGAGATATGAATCATCATGTAATGCAGCCAGTGGGCCATGAGAAAACAAAGGTGGTATGCTTGTCTCTCCATGCAATGTGACAAGTGCAATGGTCAATGTCCTTTGCATGTTATCTGCAATGGTATGCCTAGTCCCATTGCTAAGTTGTGATGATTTCTCTAGCTCTATCGATAATACCACACTCTGAGATGGTCATGGAAATAATCTCAAAGGTGGTTCTACATGCACAAGATCTCTACAAGCCTTGACACATTCATAATTACGTCCCAAGCTGGGTCCATAAAACTTAGATTCAGGGTTGGTGTAATCTAGTATCATATGTAGCACAAACTTCACACATATGTGTTTTGCAAAGTAAATGGGGACTTGGTCATGGTGGGTGAAGTGGCCGCAAGCTCTAACAAATTGATCATAAACAAAAGGGGCCACATCCACATTCTTAAATATTTTAGCAGAATCGGACCAGCATGTCTAGCATGACAATCTGGAGGGATGTCAAACAACTCCCCACAAACATCAATGTTCTTGGTGGCATCTTTCACCACATTCCAAGTATGTGGGCCTCTAACCTCCATCCTCCAAATGTTATGTATGGAATATAGGAGGTAGCTTTATGGTCTAGCCCTCTGGTATGTCTTGATAAACTTTTTGAATCTATCCAGCATCAAAGACAAACTACACCTAGTAGGTGAACTAGTAGATATTTAATCCAGCTTTCATGTGATATTGGTTGCGCCCTAACATCCTCAACTCTGATATTGGTTATAACGTCATTCCACATAGTTCTCTACACTACACTTTGATCCTTGTCTTTGCCCTGCTGAGGGCCTACAAATCATAAATATAATTTAATATATATATAACAAACTAGAATCATAATAACATATACATTAGATTCAAGCATCTCAATTGAAGATGATTTAAAAATTAAAGACAATTTCAAGACATAAACACATAATGTTTAAAGAGGATTTAAAATGCAAGATGTGTACCTGCAACAGGTGAAGAAGGTCCATTATTTGTAGCAAGATTATCAACATAAACAAAAACATTATCATTGACACTCTGGTTGGTTTCGAATATAGGATCTATGAGTGGAACATACACTATAATATAGCTACGTGATCTAGCCTGACCATGTATAACAGATCCCCCAACACTCCTATGGGTGGCAGATGGGGGGCGTATGGGAGATGGCTCTGCAAATTACATATAATGCATATAAACTAATCCAAAAAAAAATTGTTGACATAGAAAGAATGTTGGCAAGAAAACCATTTATAAACTCAAGTAGAATAATCTAGGTTGAAGTCCTAAACTAAATAAAGTCTTTTTTTTGATAAATTATCAACCAAAGTATTGAGTTCCATGTAAATATAAGCAAAAAATGTGATCAAATCTAACTTACACCTTTTCCCATTTATAAATAATGCACTTTATTCATAGAGCATTAATACATAAATATATGTAAAAATTTGAAATAAACCTATTTGAAAAACTAATAAAACTTCATGCCAACTAGATACTCCATAAGACAAGTTTTTATAATGTTTGATTTTGACACATGAAATGTACTAGGTGCAAGCACGTGAAGACAATGTTTCTAGTACAACACACTACATAATGAGACAATATGGTACAAATTAGAAAAGAGTCAAAATGCTTATATATTCACTTTAAATGCACTTTTCATCATGGATTTATTGTATGTATCAATGATGCAATGTTGAAAGTATATATATATATATATATATATATATATATATATATATATACTATAATATATATAAATATATATATATATATATATATATATAATATATATTATCTATATTATATATATATATATATATATTAATTATGTGAGTACAACTAATTTTTTAAGAACAGATTACAATATTTAATCTCTTAAAAATATTTAAAATAAAAGTTCTTATTTGATTAATAGAGGCGTTCACCATGAACAACCATAACTCATTTGTGTCAATCTAAGCTCCTAATTTAATTTTATTTATTTATTGTTATAGTTTAATTTTTCTGTTTTGAAATTTTTTTGAAGGGCATAAAATTTGTTAGAAATTTAAAGCATTTTTAATAACAAAAAAACATTTTTTTAATTTATTTCACAAAATTCCTAAAAAAAAAAACTTTAAAACCTAAAATAATTAAAAAATAAAGTTTTTACCATAGAAAATATTTATAATAAACATGCTACCATTGCAGAACTTATACAATGAAAAAAACTTATAGTCTTTCTGGGTGGTTTTCAAGGAGTTTCTTGATGGTTTTCTAATTTGTTTTTGGTCTTCAAGGGTTTCCTTAGTGGTTTTCTAGGTTTTTTTTTGTGCTTTTCAAGGGTTTTCTTGATAGTTTTTTGTGTTTTTCATGGCTATTTCCCTGATTTTTTTGTAGTTTTTGTATGGTAGGTTTTTTTTTCAAATCATTTTATTTTATTTTGAAAAAAGACAAAAATGACAGAGAACCTACCTTAGCTTGAGTCTCGTTGATCGGGTTGATGGGTAATTGGGTTGAGTCGAGTTTAGAAATATTTGGTCAAACTCCTTTATTTCTCGCAGCCTAAGCAAAATGACTTACACAAGTTGTAGATAGGGTTTTTAACAAGAAAGAATGCTTGGCAGAGGGTTTTTTTAAATACTCAATCAAGTTATTTTTAAGTGCCTAAATGGCTCAATCAAGCACTTAAAAATTGCTAGATCAAGCGCTTCAAATTGCTCGATTAAGCATCCTTTTTCACCAAAATGCACCACCCATTTTCACCAAAATGCACCACCCAACTCCATGCGCTCACCCATATACATATGAGAACATCCCATTTTATAATAT
Source organism: Pinus taeda (assembly GCA_000404065.3). Lineage (NCBI taxonomy): Eukaryota > Viridiplantae > Streptophyta > Pinopsida > Pinales > Pinaceae > Pinus > Pinus taeda. The sequence continues at coordinate 28,415 of APFE031392086.1, forward strand.
AACCATCATTATCTTATTTTATATTGCGTAAAATGGATCTCATATTATATATATATATTTCTATATATATATATATTATTATTATTATTATATAATATATATATATATAATTATTATATCTATATATATATAGTCTATATACTATATATATATATATATATTAATATATATTATATTTTATATATATAATTATATTAATATATATAGGATAGATTAGATAGATTAGATTAGAATAGATAGTAGATTAGTCTTTATTTCTAATTATATGTTTATTTCATGGCAAGTGGCATTTTACATTAGCATATGAGGGAGGTGTATAAAAAAAAAATTGTGCTCAACATCGATTGATATGTGTACCTCTTAAAATGAAAATAAAATATTTTTGTTTATCATAAAAAATATTTCACTCAATCTCAATTATAAATAAAGTATTGCAATGTCCATCTAAAGTCACGTAATTTTATATAACTTTAGAGAGAAACAAAGTAATTAAAAGTAAAAATAATATGGATATTTAGACATAAGTCTTCCCGATTAATCACATAGATATTTAGACCTAATACTATCTATGTGATTAATCTGGAAGACTTATGTCACATTATGGATCACAAAAGTCTTAGATCTAACAATTTGGATATTCTCAATTTGGATCATAAATAAAATATTTCAATATACAAGGTTAAGTAAATATATTAATAAAAGAATAAAAACAATTTTAGGAGGTTCTTTATTGTACATTGTGGCCTTTTTCTTAGGTATATTTTTCTATCTTTGAAATCTGGCAAAGATTTTTTGGAGTTACAAGCTTAAGCTATATAGTCTACATAATCCAAATGTTAGGGGATCTCCAAGGCATTGAATATATTTACTTATGCAAAAATACAATTTAAACAATGAAAAATTAGACGTGATAACAAAGAGATCAAATATCTTGAATTGGAAACATTTTTTTCAAATTTTTCACTTTAAAAAAGTTTACACCTCAAGAAATTTGATCTCTCAACTCTAAACCCTTAATTAAGTTAGATATATCTTAATTAATTAAATTTAAACATAAAATTTTGAAATATGGTAGTTCCACATATAAATCATCATTATTTAATTTATTTAATGTAATATGCCTATTATAAATTTATTTAATTTGGTAGGCATATTATAAACTTATTTAATTTAGTAAGCATACTATGAACTTATTTAATTTATTTAATAGGGTAGGCATATTATGGACTTATTGAAAAAAACATTGTTTATAATTTTATTAATAATTTACATCATAATAAATTGAATTGAACTTAATAATTCACTCACTATTCATTTATGCAATTTGGAGGAAATGTACATAAATATGTCCTCTAGTTAAATTTAAACTCTAATTTCAAGTATTGGTTTTACTCGTAATAAGGAACCATTGCCCGGCTCTAAAGCACTACCTATCGCTTATTATATTAAAGTTCGTGTCAACTATCTGAAAAAGGGTTTCTGTTAGCGTTCCTCGTGCCTGGGGCGTGATGCGGTAACAGCTTTTGGATCCAGGACGAGAAAGATGAGTCGGCTACTACTAAGATGGAGATCCATATTTTTATCTATGTCTCTGTAAGTAAGATGGAGATCCATATTTTTATCTATGTATGGATTTATATATGTATAAGTCAAAATACTAAACCGTTTGTTTTTTAACGAATTTTGTGTCTATAAATACTAGGTAGCTTGGAAGTGGTAGTTAAATACAATATTCTTTTTATGAAATTTGGTGAGAATAGACCTGAAATTTAAAACATATCTAAATTTCATACTTAATTCCAAATTATGATAACAAATCAATCAAAATTTGCAAGTGCAAAAATAAAATAGCGAACTTATTATAGGTTAGTTTCCACATAAGAATTTATCGTTGCATTAGTTCTAAGCTTAAAAATAGTTTCTAAATTACATAAATCTTCTTGGAATGTAGTGTGAAGGTATTATAATGTGCCTAGTATAAAATATTCAAAATTGATCTTCCAATTTGAATGCATGAGAGATCATTTATTAAAACACTACATATTGTATTACAAAATTTACAAATTTGAAGCAAAACTAGAAATAGTATTGGGTGATCTAGAATAGTCAAATCCTAAGAAAACTCCCCTAATTGAAAACTTTTGAGTTTCTCACAAGGTGATTTAATAACAACAACCACTAAATATATTTATCTTTTCTTTCTTTCTTCTTCCTTTCTTATCCACACTATGCTCTGCTCGTTCTCCTTCAATATTTGTTCATAATTTTCGTTTTATTCACTCTTTTCCTCTTTTCTCTTCAGTTGTAGGCAACATGACATTCCCACTATTTTTTTCATGTTCCCCTTCATCCTCTTTGACTTCTATACAACTTTATAGCACTCTTTATTAATTGGGCTCACTACCCCAAAATTCTCCCACTTAATGGTTTTTTCTACCTCCCATCCTCATTCTTCGATTCCACCACCATTGTCTCATCAATGATCACTAATGTATAACACTTAAGTGTTCCTCTCATTTTTATTTTTGGACAACAAACATTCCTATACTACAATCACTTATTATTGAAGCATCTTCGCAACCTATTTTGGTATATTCTTCAACATCTCATCCTTCACAACCTCCATCCAATGCTCTCAAGATTGGAGTTATGTAACCTTTACCAAAATTTACTCAATCCTTCTACATTTATTGAATCCATACACTAGAGTTGTGATCCATGCACTCATTTAGATAACTCTACCTAACATTACACTCCCTCTAGATATCAACTTGTTAATGTTTCTGTAATTTATTCTCCATATAAAACATGTTATGCATTCCTCACCTCCTTTATCTTCATTCATCATCTAATACTTTGTTGCACTACTATTACACATTTTCATGTCATCATCTTCTTCAGCATGACAACATTCCTTTTACATCATTTTTCCTAGTATGGTTTTACATTTGTTTAAGTAAATTGCCTTTTTTTCATGTAAAAAGACATCAACACCAAACAATCATGGGAATCAACATTTCTGATATGTATCTTTTCCACTACTTTATCGATCGTAACATCATCTCTAGCTATTATTGTCAGATATGTCTATTTTTATTTATCACCAACTCATTATGATTTCTAAGCACTACCATCATTGATCTTCACTTCCATCTTGAATAGGGACTGTGACTGGTTCACGACACTCAAACTAGGTTGATATTTTTTAGGTTATTTCTTAGACTCCCTCTCTAGTTCTTCCAAATATATTGATCTCCCCTCGCATCTAAGCTCTGGATTAGCCCCCATATTCTCTAAATATCCTGACCTTGTTGGCCAAGGCCGCTAAGAGAAGGTTCACATTATGGTTTATATTTATGATTCGTGGTTCCATCCAAGCAAACCTCTCCTTTATGGGATGTTGAGGGTTATTAATAGATTCATTGGTCATGGCTAAGGAGATCTGAATTTTGTCTTAACTGATATAGATTCCCTACAACTCCCTACAATATACATAAAGAAACATATTCTAATACCAATATGATCTATAAACTACCGTGAATATTCCATTAGGCAATTCGTCGCAACAAATATAATAAATTTATACTAAAATATGAAATCTATGAGGGTTATTTTCCTTAAACTCCTGCATTTATTAAGTTATTGTTTATTTTGTATGCATGAAAAATATAAATATGCTTAAATTCGAGAACAAATAGAACAATCATTCACACACCACAATAACACAAAATATGATCTGGGAAACCCTTTTGAGAGAAAACCCAATTAGAAGGTGTGGTTTCTTTGCTCTTTCTTTCTATGAATAAAACTAGATGCAAGTACAAAGGAGTGAGACTTGTGGCCCATGGATACTATAATGTACAATCCTTCTTTGTTTTCTTTCTCTTTATATCCACTCTCATCTACTTCATTCATCTATGGAAAAAAATGCACTTGAATGGAATGGAACCCATTTTCCTCTTAGTGGCCTAGTTATAACATGACCTAATAGCCAACTAGGGTTTAAATTTTACCCATTCAATCTTCAATATAACTTGATAATTGGCCCTTCTAGAGCTTTATTCATATTTCCCACATGGCTAGCCCCTTTTCCATGACTAACAATGGCTAACCTGGAATCCTCTCAAATTATGGTGGTCAATTTTGATAGGTCAACTCCTAGAAGGCATAAATTTCTCATTTGATCTCTGATTGAGGCGATTTTTGTGTCATTGGAAAGATATCAATGTGAGATTGTGGAATATAGGTCCATAGTAAGGTTGGTTTAAAATCCCTTGGTAAACCTCGTGGAAAAATACATAAGGCTAGAAAATTTTTACAGAAGTTGCTAACATGTAACATTCCAAATTAACTATTCCATATTCCTTCATTCACCATTTGATAAAAACTTCATCATTACATAGATCAACTTTAAAAATGGAATAATAAATTTCATAACATAACAACCACTGTTGTTGCATATTATCATAAACTTTCTGATGTAAATTTGCATCATTTTCATGATTCTTTTTACTAGGTTAATTAATCACATACTTGATATTGTAAATGTCACATTATGTAAGGAAACAACATCATCAGAATGACACAAAATACAAACACATCATTGGACACCGATATACCCTATAAACCTCATATGGTGAAAACTAGAAAATGTTTAATTTTATTAAACGCTCATAATTTTGTTCACCCCTCACTCAATGGCTTGTAAGGGAGTCCATCCCTTGACCATTGTCATAGAATCTTATAAATAAATATCATCCTAAATACAACATAACTAGTTAAATTTTTCATTAATCTTGATATCGTTTACTCACAAATCCTCGAACATTATGTCTTTGTGGCCCAGTTGTTCCCATCAGTGGATCATCCTATAGTTGGAATTCCTCAATATGCTTTGACCATTAGTTCTTTACCTGTCACAATGTTAAGCATGATCTAGCATTTGCATAAGTCACCATCTTTCCCTACCATTGATGTCGTTAGCAAAATTTGATATCATGATTAGATAATCATCCAATAATCAATCTTTATCAGTGTTGCTTCAACATCTATTCATGTGCATATCATAAATTAACTATCATGACATGTTTGCTTTAACAACACTACACATGAATTAGTTAAAAGTATATATTGTTAATCATGTCTATAGACAAATACCATATTAACTATGATTCCACTCTCATAAGTACACATTATTTTCCAAAGGCCAAAAAACTACAACTTTCTATATTATTTTAAGGATACTAACATCTTAGCTTGATATTCGTGCATATATAAACTTATTCAAAAGAAACTAGTCCTCGTCTATTTATTTGTGTATGCAGATATGTATTCTCTTCCAAAGGAACTAATACAATAGATAATATTCTTATGCATTTGAATGCATTTTCTTTTCCAAAAGAGAACTAACGTAATAGATACTATTCTTGTGCATGCAGCTGCATGTTCTTTCCAACATCATCTTTTCTAAAGGAGAGTTATTTGCAATAGCTATTGTACATGAAAAAACACATGCTCTATTCCAAAATAAAGCAAGCATAATAGTTATTATTTCTTGCATGAAACTACTTGTTCTTTCCAAAATAAATTAAGATGGTAGATATTCTACATGTATGCAAAACATATCTTTCTTTCCCAAGGAAACTAACTAAATCTTGCATGCTAAAACACATTTCTTTTTTAAGGAATCAAGTTCACAGCAGACACTCTTTCATGGATACAAACACACTTCCCTAAGTTTTCAATATAGTAGAAAAAAACACATATTCCTTCTAAGATAAATTAACATGATATCTATTGTTTTGTGCACAGATCTCTTTCCCAGAAATTATCCATATAGCTGTTATTTAGGTGCATTGAAGCACATGTTCTTATTTTCAAGAAACTAAGAAAAATAATCATATATTCTTTTCAAGAAATCTAGCTCAATAATTGTTCTATCCTTACAAGTACATAGACTATTCCCAAAGAAAGATAACACAATAGTTGTTCATTCTCTACATGAAAATATATATTTTCAATTCCAAGAAATTATTCTTTTACTACAGGAAAATATATATTTTATTTCCAATAAATTATTAGTTTACCATATGCTAATGTATATATTTTCTTTTCAAGTACTAACACAATTATCATTTCTTTTTCTACAAATATATATTTATTTTCTAAGAACTAACACAATAATTATTTATTTTTCTACATATATATATATATATATATATATATATATATATTTATATATATATATATAATTATATTTATATATTATTTATTTATTTATTTATTTTCCAATAATTAATACAAGTGTTATTATTTATGTGTACATGTTCTTCTCTAAGAAAACTATACAACAGTTATTAATGTTACTTATTCCTTTCCAAGAAAGACCTATGTATTATATTTTTTAAAGGAAAACACATAGGGTAATTATAACTACACATTCCTTTCTAAGAGAAAATCCCACAAATTATGATCTTTGCACATGAGAATTCATGGAAAATATTTCCAAGGAGTATAAATGGTTGGCACGAGAATTTTAAAAGAAACCCTTCAACAAGTTAATCTTATTTTGCCTAAGTACTTGTGCCTAATAACTCATTAAAGGTTTCCCAAAACATTAAGTAGTCTCTACTCATTCGAATTTCATGAAATATTTTCAAGAAAATAATCCTATGCACAGGATTTCATGCATGCAACTACATTTTATTTCTCAATAAATCTATCCAATAGCTAAAATGTTCATGCAAATAAACACATATTTCTTTTGAAGAAAACATGGTTGATCATCTTTTATGCACATGAATCTTTTCCAAAAAATGCCATGGTTTCTCTATCATTTACATGCAAGGTTCTCATGCATTCCTTTCAAAATAATATAGATAATATCATAGTTAATTCATCTTTCTATGCACATGACCATGCAATATTTTCAAAATATTAACTCACATACTTTTCTTACATAGTGAGACCTTTCTCTACTTACCATAGATGAATGGAGGAAAGGAAGTGATTTCCTGTAACTCTAAGAAAAAAAATTGTTTCTCCCTCCATTTGTGATTTTATATAAATCCCTTGCAATAAAAGGAATTTTCCCTTTGAATTGCATCCATTAACTTATACCAATGTCTATTTTTTTTTCTCCCATGAATTGAAGTCGCATCTAACGTGCTTGTATATATCCCATTATTCATTATTGTTATGCATGTCCTTGTTGGTTTTGGTGACCTTCGCATTACTCACACCAGCGTGTTTATACTAGAAAACCATCGATTATCCTAATAATGAGCAGAGACTCCATGCTTCCACTTCCTTGTGGGATCTGCTTATGGAATTTACGTTGATTTCTGAACCATTAATTTAGTTGGGTTATGCCTCATAACTCACATAGAAGGATGCAAAGTTAACATTGCTTTAAAAAAAATAGAGAAGGTGGAATAATAAGGAGGCTACGCTTCCCTTCATGAAAACATAATTAGTTATGATTTAGATCACTACGTATATCGTTATCTATGTAGAAACATTGTTTTTATCCTCACCCAAGATTCACATCAACAGTATCAATCAAGAAAACCATATGGTTACTCTTCAGTGGTTGCAACTAAATGAACCCTAACTACTTCTTGATAGTTTCACGTCAATAATATTTTCATGTTAAATTAGTAATATTTTTACTAATGAGTTATACGTGATATTTTACAGTAGGGATATTACATCCTCCTTCACTTAAAGGAAAAAATTTACTTGGTGGTTATCATTAACTTTTACACATGATATAATAATATAAACAACCAAAAGAGAATCCTTCCCTTTCAAAATGAAGGATTTTATCTCCAGGAAATACCATCAAGAAAAAACAATAACACTTTAACAATAGTCATAATCATTTACAGTTGTAAAAATATGCAATGTCTACTTTCCATCATTTAGCCATTTTTCAATTTCATAGAAACAAAAAATAAAATCTCTATATTGACTTATTGTTACTTGTCAATTATTCTTGGAAATCACGGTCACCTTATGAAAAAAATTAGCTATAGGTGTGTATCAGTTGTGGCAAGCACTCAAAGAGTGGTTTGATAGCCCAGCAGTAAGAACCTAGGGTGATTTCACAACCTCCATGGCAAGCACCCTATAAATTATGATCAACAAATTCAATATAATCATAGTAATCACAACATTTCAATAATTAATTATTTATGTCATGTCAGATGACATTTAATCACAATTATTTGAAAAGTTCTTAGAGAGAACCTAGTTCTCTAATCATCGAAATGATCAATAATTACACAAAGTGTATACTATCTTAGCCTCCTAGTAATGATATTCACAAGATTGGTAATACAATCAAGGAAATTACACTTCCAATAATTCATTTCTGAGCACTAGGATCCCTTTTTGTCAAGATGTGTATAAAATTCTTACACCAACATATAGAAAATTCATTTTTAACACATCATTTATCTAAGTAGTTAACTTATTTTGTTATGAGAACCACAGTGGGCATAAGAATGCTCCTCCCAACCAACGGGAAGTGGTTTCCACAACCATATTAAGCCATTTTCACATCTAAGATAGTTCTCTGACAGTGACCACACTTGGTTTAATATAGGATTCTTCTTGGCAATGTCCTTCCTATTCCCCTAATAGTATCATGTATTTTATTAGATGGTTCTACTAGTGTTTATCTCCCACTAATGTTTTCTATAAATTATTGCCTTTCTCTCCCACAATAATTCCAACCAGATCCAGACTCATGGCATTTATCTCCAACCTTTTTTCTCTCATTTGTGAGTAATTTAGATCACAACAACTCACTCTTTGGGCCTCCTTTGCCTTTCACAACTACCCATAATTGTCTAGCATGTGAAACTCTCTTTAACACATTTTCCCATTGGAATTTACATAATTGACCATATGCACATTATCATTAAAGAAAAATGAACTTTTATGTGCATCACGCATTCATACTTGACCCTCAACATGGGTACTATAATCTGTAAAGTAAATTTGATAGAATTCATAACTAACATCTCATATCATATGGGGGGTATTCATTTCAAATTTTCACATAATTATCAACCTGTAGTTTTAGGAAAAACACTACCAATCTTGCACATCGTAACATTAAACTTTATGCATTCTCATTATCATTCACAATTCACATTGCAACATTTTACCTTTCACATGTTCTTATGTTTCCACTAAGCTACCCATGCTTAATCACTTAGCAACATTAGTCACAATTAAAAGCATACCTTATGCAAAATATTGTTATGCACAAAACGTTATTGAAGATGCATTTCACTTTTAAATGCATCCATGTTCTCAATATTTCAACATAGTAGAAAGGTATCGATCCTCAGTTACTCTTCATAACCCACTTTCATGTATTAAAAGTAAATATAAAAACAACGATACATCTCATAGATGCTACATCCAAGGAAATTTAGAACAAAGTTTCCATGAAGTTGTTTTCCAACATAATAGTTAAGGGAATATGACTTTAATCGTTCATAATCCCATTGTTCTAATTCATGTAGAATGAAATTTCATATAATGTCCCTTAATAATAAATAATAAATAATAAACAATAAATAAATTAATAAATAATAATAAATTAATTACATGCTTTAAATAAATATAAATAAAAGAAATAAAACAAGAAAAATCGTAAAAATCAGTAAAACTATCAAAAAAGTAAAAACAAAAGAAATAAAACAAGATAAATAGTAAAAATCAATAAAACTATCAAAAAGTAAAAACAAAAGAATAAAACAAGAAAGCAGTAAGTTGCATGTTGACACATGGAGTGTGTGCATGTGGTTCCCCTTCTAATGTTTTCTCTATTTAATAGATGGTGAGGAAGATGAGAGGTATTCCATCATTCCATGATTCCACCATCCATTCTCTTGGGAGAATAGTGTTCTAAGACAAAGGATTCCCTAGCAGTAGTATGTTGGTTGAGGGCTCAGGGGTGGATAGTTGTAGCAAGTTTTTGTGCAACTGAGCCTACGGTTGGGTGGAGAGTCATCCCCAAAACCTTGTTGCAGTTAGAAGACTTCAATTAGCATTCAACCCGGAAAACACAGGTAAGTATCTCTACTTATAGTTTTGAATTTTGATGTTAATTAGTTGATAATTGCATGTTGATTATAAATTGCTAGATTAATCTAATTAATTATGTGTTGATATTTTGGGGTTGTTGTATATGGTATCAGAGCACGTTCAACTCTTAGGACCTATAGAGCACGAATATACACCCCTTCCAATAATATACACTCCCTTCCTTGGCTTGGTGTTGTGCGAAGGGTTGGGTCCTTGGATGGACATTAGCAATTTATCTTTCATTTGATTCATGAAGTTATGGAAATAATAGAAATTTTATGTAGATAAAATAATATTTTATGTAGATTTTTATAGAAATTTAAGTTACAACTACTAAATTTCAAGATTTTAGATGTTAGACAATTCTTGAAAGTTTTGAATTTAATTCCGCGAGTGGGATAATACAAAATTTATAGGATTGGTCATAACCTGATATCAAGTACATATAGTCTATTTTCTAGAAAAATCGTAATCCCTTATGCCATTATATGCCTGGCAGGTATTCTGCCATACAAATTAAAAAGAAAACATCGCAGTAGCGTAATTGTTGTGGTCTGCAGTATCATAAATGGGTTATGCTTGATTTGTTCTCCAACAAATTCTCTCTCATGACTTTGCTCTCTAAATGGCTTTTCTAAGCTTGTTTGTGAGAAAGCAAAATCTGAAACTGCACTCTTGACATCTGTGGGATTTGAACCCACGGCCTTTCAGACTAGAGCGTAAATCTGGTGCCTTCGACCACTCAGCCAAACTATCTAACCATCTAACTATCTGACCAGCCATCCCTAGCTATTGCAGCTTGCTTTGAAAACCTAAAATCTAATATTGATTTTCAAATCTAAGAAATGCTCTCTTCTTTCTGTCCATCGCAAAAGTACCACTCCCAATGGTCAGCAAGCGTTGGAACTAATGCTTGCTTGCCCTTCAATGCCATCCTAGGCTTCTTGAAAGATGACTCAGAGGGCTTGAGCACGATCACGGCCCTTGTCCTGACCTGGAAAGGCCCAAATCCAGCAATCACATGTGCCTTTGTAACCAGATTAACATTGTTTGTAGATGATGAAGAGGCTCTGGGGGCTTGCTTATGCACCTTTACAGGGTTCCCAATTACAAACTCAACACTAGGAAGGATCTATAAATAGATTGCATACTTACACCCATCAATGTCAGTATCACCGATGTTATTTTCCTTGGAAGGAGTTCTAGTCAACCCGTTAGTTCTAGTTCTAATAAATGGTACTACAGAAGTGTGCAGCTCCCACTATAGTTTGTTGTAATATACCAATAAGTGTGGTTAACACACCTGCAGCCTGGACTGTATTGGATTACCTCTCCTTCTTACTCACAAAATGAGAAAGTAGGAAGAAGTTGCCCATCATGGATGTAAGTTGTGCCTCACAGAACTCCCGCCATGAATAGTCATTCATTTTCTCGAAATCACCTATCTTCTTTGAAATGAAAGCAATTCTCCTAAAAACTGACTATGTGAAGCAATGTGCGAATTGGACTGTCTGTGTGCATTAGTTCTTAAATTACGTTTGGCCTTTACATCAACCCATAATCCCCTAATTCTCACAACATATCTCTGAAATGAAATTCTCCAAAACCGTTCACATTGTTCCATTTCAATTTTTGGTCACCGCATTTACCCAATACTTGATTAGCTGCAACCTCAATCCTCAAAAGGTTACCATGTAAATTTTCCCTAATAGACACTCGAAGGAGTCTGGATTTATTCTGGAAAAAAAAAAAAAAAACCAACCACAGGCTTTATGAGAGCTATGGCTACAGTTTTGGACGCATCAATTCCTATTGCTACCAAAGCAATGTTTCTTATAATTTATTTGAGTTTCTTTTTGTTGAGTGCCCAGATTCAAATCCTTAATGTTTCGTAAGTACTTGAGGCATTTGTTGGTAATTACACTAGGATAGAGTGATCAAACTGTAGGTGCTCTAAGATTATGCTTTCAAAAATAATCATGGCCGCAAGGAAACCAAGTCCGCAAGAATAAACTGCAAACCCATATTAAAGGTACCTTTCATTAAGGACAAAGCTTCTTTAGATGGTCCATTTCATAACCACATTTTGACTTCAATAGAACAAGGTCGCATAAAATATGGATTTTCTTGCTTAGATGCAATAGTCTTAGGGTTTGCATCGAACTGAGTATTAGAAGGAACTTGAAACCTCTTGTTCTTTCTCTTTGCAATTATGTTGTTGTTATCTTTGTTCGTGGTGCTCAAAACTGCAATGTCTCAACAATTGATTCAGTAAAGTATATATATATATATATATATATATATATATATATATATATATATATATATATATATATATATATCAGAAATTTCAAAATAGGTCTCCTCAACGTTTGACGTTATGCAAACCCCCTTATTGAATGTCTCAACAATTGACAAATTTTTCACAGTATTATGGCTCAGATTAATGAGTGACAATAAAAACTCAGGTCCTTGTTGGTTACGCTATTTCTGGACTATTTAATACATAGTGGTTTGCCAATAGCCAAGACAAACTACAAAGAGACTTAAATGCTTGTCTTCAAAAGTTTTAAATTAGGTGTTTCTTGATTGGCTCCTCGCTCAGGATGCCTTAGAATTGTAACAGAACTAGTAGTTGCCACAAAATTCACAATTTATAACTCAATCTCATCCCATGAATAGATCCTATAATAACCATTGCATGAAAATTGTATCAAATAAAATATTAGGTATTTGCAAATTTATCTACTCTGGAGATAAATCACCACAATGGAAGTAGTTGAGGTAGATTAATATTTTAATATTAATATTATTAGTAATTAAGGTACATCTTTTATTGAAATTATTATCTTTTTAATTAGTTGAAATAAAAAGAGTAAGTGGTGATTTATTTGGAGGATTAGAAAGATTTCCTAAATAAATTTAATTTTAAACGATATATATACATGAGTTAAAGAGGCAATTGTAGTTTAGGATGTCTTGCAAAAGTGGATTTAACTTACAATATTAGGTAAATTCAAAGGAAAACTAGTTGATGGAAATAGGGTCATTAATAAAATTTTGAAGAAATATTGTTGGCCTTGTTCCAAGTAAATCATCTCTTGAAGAGGGGAAGAAAAAAAATAATAATAATAAATGAGTGAAGGGGAATACCAATTCATAAATGTTCATAGAGTTAATGATTATTTTGATTATGCACTGATATTTTAAGAATAATTATTGTATTTATGAATCTATATTACTTATAGGGTGGACCAAGAAATTCAAAAACTTAACATAAGACATGGAATGCATGATTGAAGAAATCAATGCCCTTAGAAGATAAGCATGAAACAAATGAAGACATGAGTAAACTTGAAGACACTAAAATAAACTGATAGACAAGAAGAAAAATCAACTTATTGACTATCTAATGGTGATAATAAAGGGTGGCCCTGATAATTACTAGCATTTGCAGCCAAGGATGCAAAGGAAACGCCGTAAGGCACAATATGTGTAAGAATATTGAAACATGAATAGTCTTTAGCAGTTTTTTTTGTGAAAGGAAGGGGCGTCGATGACAAGTTTTAATTTGAGGAAGGCATGCCGAAACCGCTGAAAAGGAATGCAAGTAGCTGCAAATATGCATTGAACCTGTCTAGAGGCCTTTGTTTGCTGCCGGTAAAAATTGTGGAGTTAAAGGTGAAGACAAATGAATGAATCAACGTGAACAACAACTGGGCAACCATATTGATTTGGACAGGGCCACCCAAGAAACGATTATCCAAAATGGAAATTAAATTAGTAGGAAGATATACCGAAAACATGTAGTATATTAATTAAGGTCAATTGATTTTTCCAATAGAATATGTTAAAACCCATTGACAATGAAATGGGCGTGAGGATATAAACTATCAAAATGGTATTGATCTTGAAACATCCCTTTTTCAAGTTTCAAATGGAAAACACAAATAGGTGCGAGGACTCAAAATATCAAAATGGTATGTGATGTTGAAACATCCTTTTTTAAGTGTGAAAGGGAAAATACAAATAGTGTATTGTAACATCCTTTTTCCAAGTTTGAAATGAAAAACACAAATAGTTGTGAGGACACAAGCCATGAAATGGTAATTGATGTTGAAACATCATTTTTTTAAGTTTGAAATGGAAAATACAAACAATGAATTGTAACCAGATAGGTCCAAGAAGGAACACAATAGCGTAAAGAAGATTGTGCTTGTCATTTCATATTTGAAGTTGTAGGAAAAGATGGTGGAGGAAGCGAAGACATGAAGAAGCAGCAATGGACCTGCGAAATGTATGTTTTGTTAGAATTAGGAATATGTAAACCAGTTGCGGAAATGTATCAGTAATGCTTTGCAGGCGAGTTGTGTCAAAATGAAGCTGGAAATAATGGAAATGAAGTTACCTTTGCTATGGGGATCCATATATTGTTAGTGGAAAATGCATGGTGAATAATGTCAGGCTGAAGACCACTTGGAGGTTAATGCGCAGCTGAAATTGCATTTTTTTTTGCTTGCCAGGCTACTTGTCATTGTGGAGGTAGGTTATTTCTGATTCCATGTGGCCTGTTGCAAAAGAAAGAAAAGGTTAGAATGAGATGTATAGATAATATAAAGACATTCTAATATTTGATCATTTGACCAACATTGATTAAAGTTGGTCGATGTTGAAAGATATGAAAAGCACGCTATGAAAAAGAATTAGGCAACTAAATGGAGGGAACCTTTTGTTGATGTCAAAGCATGGGTTGGAGCAGAATATCTGGAGGCGGCATTAAACAAAGAATGTCTTCTGCGTGTTTTCTGCAAGCAATGTTTTTGTTGTCCTTCATTTTACTGTAACGATCGAAACTAAATGCGGGGTTAATTCGTAGAGCCTGTAGAGAAGGGACTCTTGAAATAGCTATGAATGTGAGACCTTGATGTTCTTTTTTTCCAATGTCAATTGTTGCTTTTGGAAGTGTCATACCTTGAGATTTATGTATGGTTAAAGCCCAAGCCATCTTCAATGGAATTTGTGCACATCCATTTCTTTTTACTGTTGTAATAGGTAAGTGAGTGGGGTTTCTTTCATCCCAAGGAGGCCCAATGTATTTGGGAAAATCCACGACAACAAATGTTGGAATTTGTGGTGGTGCAGTCGTTTCTTTGTAAAATATGGTCACAATTTTTCTGAGGGAACCATTAACAAGTCCGGCCGAAACCCAAAGGTTGGAAGTCAGCATAACTTTTTCGCCATTGCATAGCAATACAATTCACTCAAGTTGCTCGTCTTCAGAGGAAATACTGGAATATGTGTTGTCATCTTCAGCAATGGATCTTGCAATCAGAGTGTTTAGAGATTTCATCATTTG